>CM060633.1:38098553-38116053 GCA_030578275.1 Meda fulgida
CCTCGTTCAATCAAAATGTAAAAATGTACTGGATCTTCCAGTATTGCAGGATTATCTTAAACTCCGCCCCTTCTAGAGAGAGCCACGCCCACATCTCAACATCCAATCACCAGCCATGCACAGAACCAAGTCCCGCCTTTAACACAAACAAACTAAATAAACTCATATGATGAAATGAAACGGGTAAGATTTCTGCTTTCAAAAAATCAGTTTATTACCGACTATTTGCTTTTTTAATTTTATTTAAATAATCATATTTTTATAATGCATTTATTTGATTGGTAAGAATCAGCATAAATATTTAATATCCAATTAGTTAATGTATGAAATTGAATTGTATTGGTGATAAATGTATAAATCTAGTTATTGTGTATTTCATACACGTGTGATTGACAAATATGATTCGCATTAAGTTTATTAGATTGTATATGCTAAAACTGTGTAAATATTATATGCATTTCAAAATATGAATATTCAATATACAACAGCAGTGTTTTTAACAGCATTTTAAAAGATAATTGCGACTTTTTATCTCACATAAAAAGTCGCAGTTATCTTTTTTTTTTCTGTGGCGGAAACAAGCTTCCATAGAAAGTCAATGTTTTTAGGCCACATTTAGTTTAAAACATCCCCTTTTGTGCAGGTTTGGAGGAAAATGAGTGTGAATGGTCAGTTTTCGACTGAACTAGTCCTGTAATATCAGATCATGTGTGTGTTTCATGCACCAGAATAAGCTGTTCCGTCGGCGCTGTGTCCTAGGGGCCTCGAGGGCCTCTGAACCTGATGGGCTGGATTAGGGGCCCGTGTCTCACAGCGGGATTGATGAACCTCTAGAGAAAGAGAGAGAGAGAGAGAGTGAGTGAGAGAGTGAGTGAGAGTGAGTGTGAGAGAGAAAGAGAGAGAGTGAGAGAGTGAGTGCGAGAGAGAAAGAGAGAGAGTGAGTGAGAGAGTGAGTGAGAGAGTGAGTGAGAGAGTGAGAGAGTGAGTGAGAGAGTGAGTGAGAGAGAGAGTGAGTGAGAGAGTGAGTGAGAGAGTGAGTGAGAGAGTGAGTGAGAGAGAGAGAGAGTGTGAGAGAGAGCATGAGAGAGAGAGAGTGTGTGTGTGTGTGTGTGTGTGTGTGTGTGTGTGTGTGTGTGTGTGTGTGTGTGTGTGTGTGTGTGTGTGAGAGAGAGAGTGAGAGAGAGTGAGAGAGAGTGAGTGAGAGAGTGAGTGAGAGAGTGAGTGAGAGAGTGAGTGAGAGAGTGAGTGAGAGAGTGCGAGAGAGTGCGAGAGAGAGCATGAGAGAGAGAGTGTGTGTGTGTGTGTGAGAGAGTGAGAGAGAGTGAGTGAGAGAGGGTGAGAGAGTGAGAGTGATAGAGAGTGAGAGAGAGAGAGTGATAGAGAGAGATTGAGAGAGTGAGAGAGAGAGAGAGAGATATAGATAGATAGTGACAACACAAGGAAGACATGAAACTTTCTTCATAGCAAAACACCGTCTGAAGCCAGTGATTTATGTGAGACAGAAACAGGGTGCGGGCCCTTGAATCAGCACTTTATTCTTAGTCCCTATATATTTATCTCTGATTATAATGCGTTTTCGGTCCAAAATAACATTCTGGATGTATTTTAAATGATATGTTAGAAGCTGAGAGGCATTTATCATTTGTCTCCGGATGGTTATAAATGCCGTCTCGTCCTGTTTAATGTCCGGCCGCTGTTTTCCGAAAGACACTCAATCACTGCAGTGTTCCTACTTTAAACGTGATAAATATTTTTCATAGTTATCATATTTAATCAATCTTATCTTATTAACTTTGCCAGCTCTGCGAAAAATCCGCTTTTTTTGTCTTGTTTTCCGATACAATTATCAAAAAATAATTGAATTCAAAAGGAATTATTTTTTTCTGACCCCAATGATATATACAGCTTTTTCTTGTTTTATGCAAAAACATCACAAAATGTGTGATATTTTCTGAAATCATCAGTGAATATATCTTGTTTCAAGGATAACGTACTGTGTTGGAAAACAAGACTAAAAACCCTGAGAAAACATTTATATAGCTGCAGGTCTGTTTTTATACTGTAAACTGCATCATCAATATTATCTCTATTTACCACAGGATAATAACCAGGTGGACAAATGTAACACTTTCTTTATTTAAGAAAGTGTTACTATATTTCTATATTTATAGTTTAATTTAATGTCATATCAATTACATGTTAGGGAAAACTGCACTTCTGTTCAAAGGTTTAAAGTCCTGTTGTCAATCATTTTATCCCTTAAAACTCATCTTTGATCACCAAGATGACATATTTAAAAGTTTTTTCCTTGAAAAATATTTCTTCATGTCTTAAAATAGCTTGACTGTAACTCGACACCTCGCCTCATTCAGTATGCGCGGTTCTGTGAATATGCATGTTCTTTTGAACTTTCTATTCATCCAAGAATCCTAAAAAAAATCTAACATGTTAAGGATGCTGTAATACAGCTTTGATCACAGGAATAAATTACACTTTACTATATATTCACATAGAAAACAGCTGATTTACATTATAATATTTCATATTTTGACTGCATTTGTGATGGAATGAGCCTGACCCCAGACTGGTGAATAAAGCATCAGATGGAGCAGTAGTTGTGTGTCCAGCACTAATGATCTCTCTCCAGCTGATGGCTTCATCTTTACTCATTGATTATAAAGGGAAGTGGCTGTTGTCTTTATCTGACCTCTGACAGGGTGTGTGTGACCTCTGGGGGTGTGTGTGTGTGTGACCTCAGGGTGTGTGTGACCCGAGAGCATCTTTCCTCTTGGTCTTACAGTGTGTTTCATGTGAAAAAAGCTGCTTGTGAAGTGTGTTTCTCCGTGAGGATCTGCTCGTGTTTCGATGAGGTGTTGATAAGATCCTGATCTCTTCTGCTCCTTGGAGGATCTCACACACACACACACACTCAGGTTACACATAAATTGGCCGTCTCACTTTCCGCGGTGTCGAGGCTTTTGAGTGCCGTCCTCTGCGGTGTTGCTTTTATCTGTCCAGGTGAGCCGTCTTCATTAACCGAGTCACGTTACACGTCTCGCTCTTCAGTTCAGTGCGCTTTATTGCAGATGGTATTGTTAATATTACTGTTGTACACTGTAAAAATTATATGATCAATAAGTTATAACAACATGGGCCCTATTTTAACGATCTGAAACGCAAGGATCAAACGTGAGACACGAGTAACTGTGTGCGGATCTCGGCGCTGTTGCTATTATAATGGCAGATCGCTATTATAACGGCGGATTGCTATTATAACGGCAGATCGCTATTATAACGGCAGATCGCTATTATAACGGCGGATCGCTATTATAACGGCGGACCGCTATTATAACGGCAGATCGCTATTATAACGGTGGATCGCTATTATAACGGCGGACCGCTATTATAACGGCAGATCGCTATTATAGCGGCGGACCGCTATTATAACGGCAGATCGCTATTATAACGGCGGATCGCTATTATAACGGCAGATCGCTATTATAACGGCAGATCGCTATTATAACGGCAGATCGCTATTATAACGGCGGATCGCTAATATAGCGGCGGATCGCTATTATAACGGCGGATATAACGGCGGATCGCTATTATAACGGCGGATTGCTATTATAACGGCGGATCGCTATTATAACGGCGGATATAACGGCGGATCGCTATTATAACGGCGGATTGCTATTATAACGGCGGATCGCTATTATAACGGCGGACTACTATCGCTATTATAACGGTGGATTGCTATTATAACGGCGGATTGCTATCGCTATTATAACGGTGGATCGCTATTATAACGGCGGATTGCTATTATAACGGCGGATTGCTATCGCTATTATAACGGCGGATTGCTATCGCTATTATAACGGCGGATTGCTATTATAACGGCAGATCGCTATTATAACGGCGGACCGCTATTATAACGGCGGATCGCTATTATAACGGCGGATCGCTATTATAACGGCAGATCGCTATTATAACGGCGGACCGCTATTATAACGGCGGATCGCTATTATAACGGCGGATCGCTAATATAACGACGGATCGCTATTATAACGGCGGATCGCTATTATAACGGCAGATTGCTATTATAACGGAGGATCGCTATTATAACGGCAGATCGCTATTATAACGGCAGATCGCTATTATAACGGCGGATCGCTAATATAGCGGCGGATCGCTATTATAACGGCGGATCGCTATTATAACGGCGGATATAACGGCGGATCGCTATTATAACGGCGGATCGCTATTATAACGGCGGATATAACGGCGGATCGCTATTATAACGGCGGATTGCTATTATAACGGCGGATCGCTATTATAACGGCGGACTACTATCGCTATTATAACGGTGGATTGCTATTATAACGGCGGATTGCTATCGCTATTATAACGGTGGATCGCTATTATAACGGCGGATTGCTATTATAACGGCGGATTGCTATCGCTATTATAACGGCGGATTGCTATCGCTATTATAACGGCGGATTGCTATTATAACGGCAGATCGCTATTATAACGGCGGACCGCTATTATAACGGCGGATCGCTATTATAACGGCGGATCGCTAATATAACGACGGATCGCTATTATAACGGCGGATCGCTATTATAACGGCGGATCGCTATTATAACGGCGGATCGCTAATATAATGACGGATTGCTATTATAACGGCGGATCGCTATTATAACGCCGGATTGCTATCGCTATTATAACGGCGGACCGCTATTATAACGGTGGATCGCTCGATAGAAACTGCCTCAAAGAGCTATTAAAGAAGCGAAGAATGTGTGTCTGAAAGCTATCTCAGCACGTCCCACTGCCGAATAAATTTTTTCATTTTTTTTTTTAAAAGATTCGCGATTTCACCTGAACAGTTTTAGTGAGGCATATTCTTGGAGCGAGCCCAGAGAAAATTTTACAAGAGCAGAGTATATTGGAGAGCGCGCGCCCTGATCCGCGCGCGAGAAGGAGATTTATCGCTCGGCACAGTTATACGCTGGCGAGGAGAGAGAATTCCGCTCGCGCATTATATTAATGTACTTTCGCGCTACAATAATGCGCTCTCGACATTTGACAGGAAATAACGCCATGCACTTCTCGGTAATGATCCCGTGCTCCCCACTCCATCCCGCCGGAATGGTACGGTCCCAACCGCGAGCAAAACCACAGAGAACAGGCCCACTCAGAGCAATGAAGTCGTTTTTTTTATGTTTGTTTCAAAAACCAGGAGCAACAACTCAAGCTTGTAGAATTGAAATTGAACTGAGACAATTATCCGTTTTTGATTATTCCAAAAAAAAAGGAAACTGAAAGTTTCGAAGCCAATTTTCATTTGGTTAATTTTGATGGTGCAAAATTGAACAAAGAAAGAAATGCACAGCGTTACACGGACCTTTAACAATCAGCTGTGTTTTGCCACACTTCTGATGGGTTTCACATACCGATGCTTTTATTTCGGTGACTTAAGAAAGTCTTTTTAACCTTCTTGCATGTGTGAATATAACCAGTTAGACGGGTCTGAGTTTCTAATGCCATTGTTAAAGCCGCTTCTTTTTGTAATTATCATCCTCATTTACATATCTCACTCATAACTCAGTTTAGGTTTTGTTGTTTTCAGCTCAAATGAACACAAAACTGGGTTGTGTTTTCTTATTCATGGCTATCATTTTAGCCAGTTGTAAGACATTATAACTGCTATCCAACTATTGTATGTTCACATAACATGCCTTGTTTCTTAAAGGCAAATACGGCCCCGGGTGTGTAATTTGTTTTTGATTCAAGTTTAGTTCATGGTTCACCGTTTGCACTGTAACAGTATTTCTCTAGAATCCATAGAATGCACCTAAAACTATGCTAGGCTGCAGTTAGTTGAAACAGGCATTTCTTTATTTTGATATTCTGTAACAGTTCGCTGAGACAATTCTTTTTGATACACCAAGGTTTCCTAACAGATCTGAAGTCTTGTGCCAGATGAAGTGGAATGAAAGTCTTTCAAGTCTGTATTTTTTTTCAGAGCATTCACAGCATGACAGATAGTGAAGTGGACACGGAGATGTTATGTCCTACACCCAGAGATTCAACCTAACAAGTCTACATTTGCTGCAGTGTTTTGGAAAATGCAGACCGAAACTTGTACATTTGGCTCACTGAAACTAAATCAAAATCCACCAACTAAAACTAATTTCCTATTATATCACCTCAGACAAACTGCAATGATTTGATGATGACCGGATGACAGGTAGCAGAAGAAGTTCAGACAAGGTGGAAAAGAACATCATTGAGACGAACAGATTCTCATAGGGTAGGTACAGTAAACACGTCTGTGGATTAAATCAAAGCTGGTTAAGATGTAATGTCTCTTTAAATATGTCCATTTAGGGTTATTTGGGTTAAAATGTGGAAAAGGTTTATGCCCAGTGTAGTGTTTCTTTAGTATTATTTATATGCTATTGTAGTATTTAGCCGTATTTTGAATTAGTTTTATTTTTAGAAAAAAAAACGATTTATTTAGTTTTCATTTACATTTTAGTTCAAGTGATTTTTGTTTATGAAATTTTGTCATTTAATTGGTTTTGTTTTATATTTATACATACATATGTCTACAAGTCTTAAGTTTCAATCATTTTATAAACTGTAACTTAACCTTATTTGATATTGGTTAGTTGTCAGTCTACATTTTAATTTTCTTTTAAGTTTTTTTTTATTTATTTTTTAAGTTTTTTCCACCTTAATATTTATGACTTTATTTGAAAGAATCTTTAAAGGAAGAGTTTCACCCAAAATTGGTTTATTTACCCTCATGTGTTAATTAAACCTATATAATTTTTTTCCTTCTATGTAACGCAAAATAAGATTTTTTAAGACTCTTTTAAATAATGTCTCTACAGTGAAAGTCAGTTCAAAACACATTGGACCCATTGACTCTCTTGATATGGACCAAAAAATATATCTTATACATTTTTACAAATATCCTCTTTTGTGTTATACTCCGATGAGAGTCTTGGAATTGAATTTGGAATGCCATGAGTCCTTGACTGTTTCTTAAACTATCATTCTTTGGTTTTTGGGGGTTTTTTGTTCATTGACTTTTTTGGATATCACGAGGATCAATGAGGGCCAAGCAGCCCTGCACGAGGAGGAGGGCCAGAGAGGATGTCCAGAACTCACTGGGGCTACTGAATTAGCCTGGATCATGATGCTCATCCCAAGCCACCGTTTGCAGCACCGTTCAGGCTGAGATGATTACGGAGGAGTACGTTTTTTATCGCCACCTTCAAACTGAAATACCTGATGCATCTCATTTATATGCCAGCAAGAGAATTATATGCTTGTGCATGCTAATTGCTATGGTATTGTGGATGATAATTTTTGTTCTCCTCAATGAAAAAGTTATGAGACAGCTGCGAATGGTGTGATGAAGTCCGCCTGGATCATAAGCGCATTTACAACAGCACGCGATCTGAAGCCAGGTTCCCACCGCAATGGGGAAAGATGATTGATGAGAAACTGGTGTGTATCTAACGTACCCTCTCTCGGTATCTTTCTTTCTAATATACGATTTCAAATGCAAAATAAATTTCAAGGTCAAATATTTTCGGCATGTAGGCAAATGTGAACAAAAGGATTCGGAGGGATCTGCCCACCATCGATGGAAAGAAGTGGCGCAGCACAATATTTTTCCACAGTGAAGTGGAGTATTGGCTCGGTATCACTGCAGACCAGGTACATTTTTTTTAACGTTGGTTTTAAAATGAAATGCAATAACAAAGAAGATATGTGACTGTTGTGAACAGTTCATGCGAGTGGCATCTGTGCACTATTTGCTCACTTGCATAACAGGACGGCTTGTGGCTGTGGATGGCCAGCAGGAAGTACAACAAACTTCTGGTGGAGACTTCACTTTCAGCCTTTAATTTTGCTACCCTAGTTATGCATAAAGTTGTATAGTTAAAGACTGAGAGTTAGTTGTCACTTCAGTGCTCAAAGACCACTGTGGATTTCACCATGTCCATTGCAGGCGAGCTCTAGCGCACGTCAGAAGAACTGCTCAGTCTGAGAGATTACATGCTGCGCTTGCCAATCGAAGCTCTCCTGGATGGACAGCAAAAGGAATATGTGCGAATCACTATGACTGGAGCCGACAGCAACTGAAAATACTCTGCCGAATGAGAGGCAGTTCGAGGTAAGGCATAGAAGCATTTAGAGATTGGTAATACAAGATGGCCACTCTATGACTTTCGGGTATATGCTTTCATGATTCAAACCTCTACAAGTATATGTATAGTACTGAAATGCTTATTAATAGACTACTTATAAATCTTTTTTACATGGCTGGCTTGACATCTTCATCAGAACTACATGAGCAAGTGTCTGAGTCTAGGGACCAAAACCATCACCTTGCTGTATGAAGGATGGATAAAGGAACTTATTGAGCAGAAACCATCCGGGGAAAAATGTCATTGCGGTAATATTAAATTCGTTTGATATAAAGTTTAGCTTCCACATATTACATTTACAGTCAAACACTGGCAGTAAAACCGCATTTAAAAACACTTTGGAACTGTTTCAGGCATTCTGGGATGTCGTTTTTGTTAAGTGTATAAATGAACTGGCACTATAAAGTATATGCAGTAAATATAGATAAGAAGAAAAATGGGAACTAATCTAATAGTATATCAGTTTTCACACTCCATTTTCTCTGAGTATATTGAGCCAAACAGCATATATATCATAAAGGATGTGATCCTTATTATGAATCACTATATCTGCCCCCCCATATTTTAAAATAACACCAAATTGATAAGTGGACTAAAGAAGTTTTACTTGCATACTTGCGGGGGGAAAATTATTCTTAATCACGGCCCCTTAAAGACATTTGACAAATGGTTACTCTTTTAGATAAGTGTTACTTGCTTGACTCTGTGGACAGTTTTATTTTTCAATTCATTTTATTATTTATGTGTAATTATATTTGTGTTTTTATTGTTATTTTTCTTTATAATGAAAAATGTTCGGTGTATTTTACCGTTTTTATTGTATGTAATGGTTGACTTTGTTTTTTTGAGGGTGATAATCCTGTAAAATTTTTAAATTGTGGCGAATGTTTTTTATTTATTGTACACTTGTTCTTCTGTGTAAAAAAGAAAATCAATATAAAGAAAAAATATAAAACACCATAAAAAACAAAGGTGGTAAAGTAGGAAGACAATTAAGCTACACTGTTAACTTGCTGTAAAAAAAGTGAAGTATCATACCATTTTCCACATTATAACAGTCATATACGTATTAACAAAGCATTCTGGGTTATATTATGGCATTTTCGAGGTAAAGTAGCCTACGAATATACTGTGAGGTTTTAACAGACACTCAGAGGCTGAGTTCCAATCACACCCTATACCCTCATTCACTATTCCTACATTAGTGCACTGATATCGTCCACTTGAATGAAAAGGAAGTGAGGTGAATTAAGAACCGTAGAAACACCTGGAAGCAAGAAATCACTGACGGACAGAAAACCACGAATGGAAAAAAGAGAAACACAAGAAATACAACTAACTTTCCGCCACACACTGATAGTGTGTAACCAGTTTACAAAACCAGTTTACATTATTCCTTTCATGAATGTACAAAAGTTCTTGTGAGAATTAACAGATGAATTTAGTTATAGTAAAGTTGTTGTCCCCATGATGGAGATTCAGTATTTGCTTTAGTTGGTCTTCTTGACCTTGAATTTATAACATTGTTTATCTTAGCTGTGTAATGTGAGTTTAAGAAAACATTTGTTATGGCACGAATAAGTCAGTGTGAAAGTTGATCAGGTGCTTCTACTGTGTCATAGTGAAGTCATAATCATCCTGATATCTACAATTCACTTTGTCACCCTGATGTTTAAGCTTTGAATATACGGATTATTTCATATTTATCATTATCCATAAATTCAACTGCCAAACCAGCAATGTTTCCGTAATCAGTTATTATGAAGGTAATTGAAACCATTATAGTGCATCGCAACATTTTGACCTCCTGCTTGAATCAGAACACACACAGACATCAACAATCAGCGTAATTATGGAGTCTCAACATAGGGACAATCAAAGGTTTATGTAGCAATGCATTCAGGGTTCTATGATAGTATAAAACTCCAGCATGCACTGTTGCATGACATGGAATAAATAAATACAAAAAGTATTGCCACCATTGTTGTGATTCATGTGCGCATGTTGAATATCTCTGTTTTTTGACGTGCCTATGTGTTTAAAACAATTAGTCATTGCATCTCATTAATGTAGTTTCCACAGTGATGGTGATATGTAACACTTTTAACAGAAGGATTAAACTCTGGACTGAAAATTAGTGATTGAATATTATATTTGTCATTCAAAATCTTTATAACCACAATCATTCCAACCATTCATGTCAGTGCAGAAAGTGTGACCTGGTAGAAAACACAGTTTGAAGCAAAACAAGGAAAACTACTGGTAAATAGCTAAGGTCAGCATCTCACCTTAACGCAAACACTGATTCTTAATGGTAAACTTCAAACCAAACATTTTAATTACAGTTATCAAAACAACATCTTCATATAGATGTTATGCAGATATATAAGTAATACTGGAAATAATACACAGGCAAAATCACCAGTGTTAAATTAAACTGCTCAGTGTTTATATGAGTCCACATCAGGGGGTGTTAAATGAACATGAAGCGTGCTAAAGTTAATGAGATTATTAAGGGATTAATTGGAGTGATGATTGGGAGCATTATCGGAAGACACTGATGTTAACAAGCAGAATCACTGAAGGAGAAATTCGTAATGGTATGTTACCATTATGGAGATCTGTGCTTTGCTTTTAGTTGGGCTCTTGGCCCTTCAGTCTTTAAATTTTGGTTGGCTGCTGTTCATGAGTTATATAGCAGATGAAAAGAGATAAGGTGATTTGTGGTGTTTGGTGTTTTTTTTAATATTTCATTATCTCACAATCATTGTCCTGAATACACAAATTTCTGGCTACATTTAATTTATTAATTATATCAGCACTGTTCTTGAAAATCCACAATATTTGCCATTTTTACGATTGTAATCCAAAATAATTTCTTAAACTTAATTCACATACAAAATGTTTTTCGCTTTTTAAACAGACATCAGAACCAGCCAGTGACTAGCAACAATGGTGACAATTATATACATTTTGCAGGCATTCTGGGTGCCCTCAATTCAAAATTCATTCATGGTCCTCATGCATTGCTGATGAATAACAAAAAATTTGGTTATTTTTTGGGCTTTTCTGTTCATAGGTCATCTGTTTGTCACCATTGTTGAGATTCATACGGCTACTTTTGTGTATGTATGTGCCTACCGAAATACTTTTTTAGGTGTCTTTTTTTTTGTAAGGTTTGATCAATTGGATTTAATTTGAAAAGCTAAAAAATCGCATGCTCTACATGACAGTGACTGCTATAATTATCAGATAAACTTTTAAATTGAATTTAATCAGGTCAATTATTGATTATGTTACACAAACATAACCAGCACATCATAACACCTTTTTCTTTGTTCATAATTTTTTTTTTTCCCCCCCAAGGCAGCTATAAACTCAGGGTATACAGCAAAACAGAACTAAAGTTAATGATGTAAGGGTCAAGAGTCAAACTAAAGCAAAACTGATCTTCCATAATGGTAACATACCAATTACGATTTTCTCTTCAGTGCTTTGCTTGTTCACATTCAGGTGTCTTCAATAATGCTCAATTATCACTCAATTAGTACTTAATTAATCTATTACCTTTAGCATGCTTCAGTTTCATTTAACACTCTGAGTGTGGACTCTATAAACATGAGCAGTGTTTATTTAACACTGGTGATTTGTGTGTATTGTAATTAATGTGGTGATGCTGGAAGTCAGTTGTAGATTCATGTGTGTCTCTATTTTTACAGTATAAAAATCATTATGTCTATGGAAAGTCCTCCCTAAAACGTGTGTGTGAGTGTGAGTGTGTATACCTGAAAGTACAGTGGCTCAGGTGTGTGTGTGTGTGTGTGTGTGTGTGTGAGTGTGTGAGCGTGTGTGTGTGTGTGTGAATACCTGAAAGTACAGTGGCTCAGGTGTGTGTGTGTGTGTGTGTGTGTGTGAGTGTGAGAGTGTGTGAGCGTGTGTGTGTGTGTGTGTGAGTGTGAGTGTGTATACCTGAAAGTACAGTGGCTCAGGTGTGTGTGTGTGTGTGTGTGTTGCAGTGCGTATGCGGCGCAGGAGCAGCAAGTGCTATTGTGCTTTCCCCCATGTTCCGTTTGCAGTGCGCAACTGATCCACGGCTGTACCACCACAACATTCATTCACAGTTTTTTGTTATTTTAATCACTATATCTATCAGCATCTTTTATAAAATAATATTAAAAATTGTTTCAGCATTTCGATTCTATTTGTACACAGTTAGTTATGTCTACACTCTGTCACGGACATGTTCAAGTTTAAACTAAATAGATTTAAAACACGTAGGCTATCCCTAGTATTCAATGCATTAATTTTAGGCAGGATATATTAAGTTCCTCAAGCAAGTGATAAAACATTTAAACATGTAGGCTACTTATGTTAACATTGCAAACATTTTAAATTAAAACTTAACATTGACAAAAACATACATTTTCTTTTGCATAATTTAAATATTTATACAATAAATCTTGCATTTCACAAAGAACTTGTTTTTCCACCTCAACGAATGAGTCGAGTGTCATGCCCTTGTTGAAGTAGGTTTCCTTACTTTACCCCGGTAAAAAAAAGAAAATTAAAAAAATAAAATAAATGATTTAATTAAATGCCTTTATGGTGAGATTACTACCGTCTATTTAATTAATTGCATTTATGATGAAATTACTACATTTTCATGTCAATCTGTGTTCATTTTGACCACGAACCATGCGCTGTCACTTTAATTCAGCGTTTGGAGCAGCAAAAATAGACTCGGCGCGGAAACGATCTCTGCACTGCTGTATACACACCACACCTGGAACGGATCGCCGCAACGCATCCGCATGCAGTGTGAAAGCTCTAACCTGTTAACATGGGTACGGAAAAAAATACGCACCGCAAACGCACTGCAAACGGACTATGTGTGAAACGGGCATAAGAGTGTGTGTACCTGAAAGTACAGTGGCTCAGGTGTGAGGTGTGTGTGTGTGTGTGTGTGTAAGAGAGTGTGTGTTCTGGAAAGTACAGTGGCTCAGGTGTGTGTGTGTTTGAGTGTGTGTGTGTGTGTGTGTGTGTGTGTGTGTGTGTGTGTGTTCGAAAGAGAGTGTGTGTGCTGGAAAGTACAGTGGCTCAGGTGTGAGGTGTGTGTGGGGGTGTGTGTGTGCTTGCGTAAGAGAGTGTGTGTACCTGAAAGTACAGTGGCTCAGGTGTGAGGTGTGTGTGGGGGTGTGTGTGTGTGTGCGTAAGAGAGTGTGTGTACCTGAAAGTACAGTGGCTCAGGTGTGAGGTGTGTGTGTGTGTGTGTGTGTGTGTGTGTGTGTGTGCGTAAGAGAGTGTGTGTACCTGAAAGTACAGTGGCTCAGGTGTGAGGTGTGTGTTGGGTGTCTCTGGAGGGGTGGATCTCCTCTGTCCTGCTGCACGACACCCGAAGCTCATCTGGAAGTCCTGCGGGTCAGATGGGGTCAGATGGGGGTCAGATGCGGGTCAGATGAGGGTCAGATGGGGGTCAGATGGGGTCAGATGAAGGTCAGATGGGGGTCAGATGAAGGTCAGATGCGGGTCAGATGAGGTCAGATGGGGGTCAGATGAGGGTCAAATGCGGGTCAGATCGGGGTCAGATGAGGGTCAGATGAAGGTCAGATGAAGGTCAGATGGGGGTCAGATGAAGGTCAGATGGGGGTCAGATGAAGGTCAGATGGGGATCAGATGGGGGTCAGATAGAGGTCAGATGAAGGTCAGATGGGGGTCAGATGGTGTCAGATGGGGGTCAGATGCGGGTCAGATGGGGGTCAGGTGGGGGTCAGATGAGGGTTCGATGGGGGGCAGGTGGGGGTCAGATGGGGGTCAGATGCGGGTCAGATGGGGGTCAGATGGGGGTCAGACGGGGATCAGACGGGGATCAGATGGGGATCAGATGCGGGTCAGATGAGGGTCAGGTGGGGATCAGATGCGGGTCAGATGAGGGTCAGGTGGGGGTCAGATGCGGGTCAGGTGGGGGTCAGATGAGGGTCAGATGAGGGTCAGGTGGGGGTCAGGTGGGGGTCAGGTGGGGGTCAGATGAGGGTCAGATGAGGGTCGGATGAGGGTCAGATGCGGGTCGGATGAGGTTCGGATGAGGGTCAGATGAGGGTCAGGTGGGGATCAGATGCGGGTCAGGTGGGGGTCAGATGAGGGTCAGATGAGGGTCGGATGAGGGTCAGATGCGGGTCGGATGAGGTTCGGATGAGGGTCAGATGAGGGTCAGATGAGGGTCAGATGCGAATAACTATTTATTACTGTTACTTTAATTCGTATTATCACTGTAAAGCTGCTTTGAAACAGTCTATATTGTTAAAGCGCTGTATAAATGAAGGGGAAGGTCATGTGAAGGTCGAGCTCTACCTGTGTGTAGCTCCTCTCAGGTGTTCTGCTGCCTCTGAAGAACGGCGTGTTCCTGTCGGCCCACGGCTTCTGGACGGCCTGCGACGAGACATTCCCCCAGCTGACCGCTGGACACACACACACACACACACACACACACACACACACACACACACACACACACACACGTATAAAGGCCCATCCACACCAATAATGATAACTATAACAATAACTACAATGAAATCAGAATCAGAAAGAGCTTTATTGCCAAGTATGTTTGCAAACACAAACACTTTGTTTTGGTGACAGAAGAAGCTTACAGTACACAGATAGTAAAATAAATAAAAAAGATATATGTGAAAAACACACATGTAAAAAAATATATAATTATAACGATAACTGTAATTGACACTAATTGTGAGGACAACTATGATGATAATAACTATAATGATGATAACCATAACTGACTATAACTTTAATGATAACTATGACTAACTACGGTGACAACTAGAACGATAACTATAACTAAAATTATAACAAATATGACGAAAACTATAATGAAAACTACTAGAACTATGATGATGATTATAACTAACAATACTTCTAAAACTATGACAATTATTACTCATTATTAAAACTATACTGATCACCAACTATAACTATAATGATAACTAAAACAATATAATGATAGCTATAAGAATAATTATAATGACAAGTACAACATAACTATAACAATAGTGCTAACTATATTAGCGTTCACACTAGCCGCTAGTGCATACATTTTCGCTACAGCGCTGCAGTTTTGTCGTCTATCGCTTTAAATGCTCAAGCTCTTTGAAGCAGGAAGGATTCTGATTGGCTGTCAATGTTTTTTATCATTTATCAGCTGGAAAAAACTTTCTGAAAGTGATTCCAACGTTATTGTTTATTTATAGTTGTAGACTCTTCCCGATTATTGATGATTGCGATTAGAAACTTTATGGTCACAGTTATCGATCTGGGTGTGAACTAACACAAGAACTGATCATGTTACAGTCGCTCACAAGCGTTCAGGTGAAGGAGAGATCGTACCTGTCATGACGCCAGCGTCCACAGCCTGCAAACAAACACACACAGATGAGAGAACAGCAACCGCAATAATACAATCCTCATCAAACCTGAAACACGCGCGTCTCTAACGCTCTCTCTACGTCTCTAGCCAGACGAGATTAACCTTCATCATTCCCTCACACTCTAAAACAAATCTAAAAATTATCCCTAAATCCCTAAAATTACACTTTTTTTTTGTCCAGAAAGATTATTTCAGTTTGATAGTTTTATTATTTTAATTACTGCCATTTTTTTGTAGATTTTTTATTTATTTATTTATTTACCTTTAAAATGACTAGATTTGATCAATAAATAATATTTAAGCACGTTCCTCAAACCTTAAATTCAAAATAACTCACAATTTCATGCATAAACCTTTTAATTCAGCTCTAAATATCTTACATTGAGTGTCTTTGATCTCTTGTGTAAAATAAAAATATAAGATGATATTTCATGCCTCTAGATGTGCTAGTATCTCTATATGGAGTAAATGAGCTGTTCCTCTGGGTCCTAAAGCCAGTTCTTCAGTGTGAGTTCAGATACACATGGACACTTTATAAAATATTTTTTTGTTAAAGATTTAGCATTTTTAATTAGAATTTTGAGCATGTTTAGGTTTCTCTATGTGTACTGAAGCATTCAATTTATTCCTAAGGGGTCAAATTGACCCGAGACGGAAGGATTTGTTACTTTTTTAAGTTTCAACCACAAAACTTTTTTTTTGTGTGTATTCATGGTTCAAGTCCTCTGTGTGCCTGGGCTCTTGGACCCCTCTGATGAACACTACATTTTTACAATTATATAAAAAAAAAAATAAAAAAAAAAATATATATATATATATATATATATATATGTATATATTAAATTTTTTAACATTTTTGTTTCTGGCCAAAATGACCCGAGGGAAGGATTTAGCGTACCGCCGCGGGTGTGTGTTGATTTGTGGAGGTGTTGTTGGCTCCCTGGTTGTGTTTAGGACTGCAGTATCCGCTGTCACTGTCGATGTCGGCCTCGCTGGCTCCCTGCTCACTGGACGACTCCTGCTGCGACGTGCGCCTGCGTCGAGCTTTATTATTCCACAGCTGAGGACTCGCCTGATCCGACACACACCTGACCGCCCCGCTGCCGGACGCCTCGCCGGGGAAATCTGAACACACACACGCTTAAATGAATCATTCAATGACTTACTCATTAAGACAATCAAATGCTTCGTTCCTGAATGAATCAGCCGTTTGAGTGAATCGGTTAAATGAATGATTCAGTGACTCACTCATTAAGACAGTCAAATGTTGATTCGTTCCTGAATGAATCAGCCGTTTGAATGAATCGGTTGAATGAATGATTTAATGACTCACTCATTAAGACAGTCAAATGTTGCTTCATTCCTAATGAATCAGCCGTTTGAATGAATCGGTTAAATGAATGATTTAATGACTCACTCATTAAGACAGTCAAATGTTGCTTCATTCCTAATGAATCAGGCGTTTGAATGAATCGGAGTCATTAAGAGTGACTCGCTGCCACCTACTAGCGGTTTAAATTTCACATGTAAATCTCTTTTAAAATAATTTCAAAATTTAAATATTCAACATTTTATGTTTAAAAGATCAATTCACACTTATTTGTATAGCAATTTTGTAAATACACATCGTTCCAAAGCAGCTTTACAGAAAATGTCCACATTACAATTTAGAGTGATCTGTTATGACTCTGTAATTGTCTAAGTTATGGATTTCAGAAATGTACATATTCAAAATCACAGTTAGCGAAATATTTATTAATTTAAACAAATGTAATAATTTAAGGCAGAAACAATGAGCTCATTTAAATAATGAATACTTGTTTGTTAACAA
>CM060633.1:38121053-38131053 GCA_030578275.1 Meda fulgida
ATGAATATAATGCAGCATATACTGGTGGTGAAAACGGTGTCGCCAAAAAAATCCAATTAGAAATGGGTTTTGCATTTGACTAAGTAGATTAAACCAGTGGCTAGAAACACCTTCATTTGTGCTGTGCATTGAGGAAAATTGCAGTAAAAAAGAATCACAATGATCAGAATAATGCAAATCGCATGTAAACGGGAATGAAGAGGTTTGCTTAATTCTGATTATTGGAAATAAACACATTATTGGTGCAGATTCAAATGTAGTCATTGAGTGCTGCGTAAGACTGGACCATCAAGACAACGGGTGGGGTTTGGGGCGGGACCAGTATCTGTTGGCGGACAGGGAAACCTGTTTGAAAACAGTCTCTGTTTATGCCATTCCATCTGGTGACACAAAGGACACTTCAGCTGACACACACACACACACACACACACACACACACACACACACACACACACACACAGACTGTAGCACAAAGTATGCACTTCCTCCAATTGAAAGTGAACAGGAAGGAAAAGAAGCAGGATCCATTGGGAATCACACACACACACTGACCATTTATTTCAACTAAGAACATTCATGAAGGATGTCATATTTAACTCATTTCTGAAGAAAAATTTCCCCTCAGACTCCATTAAACACACACACACAGTGTGTGTATGAGTAAGTGTGTGTGTGTGCGTACGTGTGTGTGTGTGTGTGTAGTACGTGTGTGTGTGTGTACGTGTGTCTCCTGTACGAAGGGGTAGCAGGTGATCAGGTAGAGAGTGTGTGTGTGTGAGAGTGAGTGTGTGTGTGTGTGTGTGTGTGTGTGTGTGTGTGTGTGTGTGTGTGTGTGTGTGTGTGTGTGTGTGTGTGTGTGTGTGTGTGTGTGTACCTGTTGCTCTGGTTCTCCTGTACGAAGGGGTAGCAGGTGATCAGGTAGGAGGGGATTTGTGTGGGCTCAGCTCCACCCTCACCGCACAGACTCATGGGTAATAGTGAAGCTTCAACACCTTTCTTCTGAGGGATAAACGGTTCCACTTCAGCAGAGAGCTTCACATCCTGAAACACACACACACTCCTGTTTTTAGACACATAACACTGCATTACAGGGCTGAAAACTGCATTTACTACCATTTTTTTCTGAAATGTACATATTCCATTAGTTTACTTTTTATTCAATTTTCAGTAAGGTGAAAAAGATACCGCTTTTCTCTTGAGCCCACAAGAGCAAACATGAACCAAATCAAGCACAGCACTGTTAATTCAAAGTGATGGCATAAAATGACGGTCTGTTAAAAGAAAAAAAAAGTAGCATTTATAAGACAAATATAATCACATACACTAGAATTTTGAACAATTCTAAAATAAAACAGCATCATATTTTTATGCAAATGTTTTCGGTTTGATGCAAAGAACATACTGGTAAAAAAAGTTAGGGTTAGTGTGTGTGTGTGTGTGTGTGTGTGTGTGTGTGTGTGTGTGTGTGTGTGTGTGTGTGCGTGTGTGTGTGTGTGTGTGTGTGTGTGTGTGTGAGTGAGTGAGTGAGTGAGTGATTGAGTGAGAGAGAGAGAGAGAGAGAGAAAGTGTGCACCATCTCTACAATCTCTACACAATCTCTACACAATCTCTACACAATCTCTACACAATCTCTACACAATCTCTCTACAATCTCTACACAATCTCTACAATCTCTCTACAATATCTCTACAATCTCTACACAATCTCTCCACAATCTCTACACAATCTCTACACAATCTCTGTACAATCTCTACAATCTCTACAAAATCTCTCTACAATCTCTACACAATCTCTACAATCTCTTCACAATCTCTCTACCATCTCTACAATCTCTACAATCTCTTTACAATCTCTCTACCATCTCTACAATCTCTACAATCTCTACAATCTCTACACAATCTCTCTACAATCTCTACAATTTCTACAATCACGG
Organism: Meda fulgida; assembly: GCA_030578275.1. NCBI lineage: Eukaryota > Metazoa > Chordata > Actinopteri > Cypriniformes > Leuciscidae > Meda > Meda fulgida. The sequence goes on from CM060633.1 coordinate 38,122,987, forward strand.
GAAAATAAGGAAAACCACGTGATTCCGGTCGGATGATACTAGAGGTGTAATGGTATGCTGTACGTATGATCAAACACTTTTAACATAAAAACAGCACAGCTTAAATCAACAAAAGCAGTGCAACACAATTATTACCAGGCCAGAGGCAGACTGTTCTGTGGGAATATGTATAGAGATGCACCGATATAACATTTTGGCCGATACCGATAACCAATAATTCTTAATATTTCAAAGCCGATAACCGATATATTGGCTGATAAATCTAATCAACTTTTTATACAATTTTTAAGAGCCTGATTACAAAAACAAAAGTCTCACCATTAAAAGCCACGTCCCAAACACAATTATAATGTTCTATACTGAATTCGATGTATATTTTATGTAGCCTATATGACAGATTTGTTTCACTGAACTATATTTTCCTTTTTGAGGTGATTTCAATCATATTTTAAAGCAATTTAAAACCATCATGTTGAACAGCATCTGAAGAGTCTCAGCTGAAGGAAATAATCCATTATTTATCAGCTTTAATATATCGGCCAGATTCTCTTATCGGGACGATAATGAAAACAAATGAACATAATCGGCCGATATATCATGCATCCCTGAAATATACACACGTCTTGCTTTTATTTCAAAAATACATATTTTTGTAAAAATTAATTTATTTCACAATATCTACATAATGTTGCATTCACTGGAAAAGAACGTGAGAGAGACTGATCGCTTAAAAAGATTAATGAAATCGATGAGGCTGATTACACATAACCGAATCTAGCGATTATATGTAATAAAAACATTGATAATGTCACTTCTCTCTCAAAAGAACTGAAGCATATCTTCACTCTTGCCTGTCAGAACTGCCCTCATCCAAGATGCAATACAATATACAAACCGAATAATAATAATGGAATGGAAAAGATATACAAATATATTAATACTAATAATAACAACATCCTGATTCCCTGATTAAGTACACAGTCATTGTGATCAGAAACAAAGACACATCTGATGGTGTGTGTGTGTGTGTGTGTGTGTGTGTGTGTGTGTGTGTGTGTGTGTGAATGGAGAGTGTGTTATAGTATATAGCAGCAATTGTTCGTCTGTAGGTGGTGGGCGGAGCTCTGTACACTCTTCTGATTGTGATGTCACACACCATCTGCTCTCTCGTCCAATCAGATCACCGACAGTAACATCAGTCCACGCTGCCAATCAAATCTCCAAATGTAAACTATCCCGTCGCTCTAAACTGCTCAACGTGACAACAAAGCACTAATGATAAACTAACATCATGATATTCCATAAAATGAAAATAAAAAGCTAAAAAAATGAGTTCATACAATGGATTAATCAAAAGAAACTGAAAATATTAATTGGATTTGGATTGGATGTGGATTTGACAAAAGAAAAAATGTTGTGATAGCAAATCATGGAAATAATTGTTTACAGTGTACAGAGATAAAGACAAGATCACATGTTGAAGAACATCGGGAATCATACAACATTGGACCCCATTTACTTTCATTTTATGGACTGAGACAATATCTTCTTTTGTAGGGGAAAAAACAGGTTTGGAACGACGTGAGCAAGTAAATGAAGACAAAATTATCATTTTTGAGTGGACTATCGCTTTAAACGTGTCAAAATGTGTGGATCAGCCTGGCAAAGAACATGCAGTACTGTTGAATGCAGGAGATTCATGAACGTGTAGCGACGGCTCAATGTGGGCTGAGCTAATGAGGGCGACGAGGGACGCTTCTGTCTTTTCAGCATTTCTGAGTCAAGACTGTGTGTAGAAAACAGAGGGTTTTTGTGCTGAAGACAGACAGGGCAGAGACAGACAGAGAGAGAGAGACAGGACTGCGGAGGGAATCATACAGAATCACTTTGGGTCATTACATCTCAAGTTGCTTGAACATTTTTAATCTTCTGATGCTTTCTATTGGCTTTTTAGAGCAGAATTTGCATCATTATGTTATTTTCCTGTTTATTACTGCTTTTAATCAATCTGTATTGTATAAAGAGCTGTAGAAATAAAGCTGGTTTGACTGAGTGACTCCCTCCATGTATTGTGGTTGTAAAGATGTTTTAAGGACTGAGACTTGAACTCAACTGATCCATAAAGTGGATCTTCATCATTACATTGCACTCAAATTCTAAGTCCAATTAATATTCTATATGTTAATAGTGCTGGGCAACTATTTATCACATCCAAAATAAAAGTTTGTGTTTACATAATATGTGTGTGAGTACTGTGTATAATTATTTTGCATAAATATACACATATGAATGTATATATTTAAGAAATATTTGCATGTATATACTGTATATATATATATATATATGTTTCTGTAAAACATCCACATAACTCAATATGTGTTGAGCGCCACAAAGCCGGCCGCTGAGGTTAAAGCAAGTAAAATAACAAATAAAAAAAAAAAAGTGGTTTTGCATTACAAATACTTTAAGGTCATCACTCCAAAAATTTGGCAAATTAAAACCTTTTCTAATTTTGGAGCTGGGCTTTTTGAGAAAGTGTGTGTCAATCTCAAACAGGACATGACAGCATTGCTCTGAGAACACACACACACACAGACAGACAGACAGACAGACACACACACACACACACACACACACACACACACACACACACACACACACACACACACGTGACACAGTTCTGAGAAACATCTCACTGACATCATGACAAGCTCTGATAGGACACACTTGAGCAGGAACACGAGGAGAAATGCACAGAAACTGATCTGACAGACAGGAACATCACAGACGCGCGAGGAATGTGATCAATGCAGAAAAACCTGACGGATCAGATGCGATCGCTGTCTGCAGAAACCAGCACACAAACACAAACACACAAATCCAGACCAAATAAACAGAGAGAACCCAACTCACTGTAATATGGCTCAAACTTACAAAACATTGAGTCAAACAAGTTAGCTTTACAAAAGGAATATGCTACAACTGTAAAAATGAATAAATCAAATATAAAAAAATAAAAGGTGTGCTTCCTGTTTGACAGTTCTGTTCAAATAAGTGCTTCCATCCAATGCACACAGTGCAATCTCTCACTGTAACGTCATTTACATCATGTGATATCATCATGTCTTTTGCGCTTATTTCTGCTGGGAAACGAGACTGATTTGCAGCTTCATCATCATGGCTTCATCGTTTGCAGCTTTTCGATGATGTTCACGTCGCTTAATTACGTCACTTCATAACGTTCTCATGGCAACAGGGGGGACGGCTGCTCGTGTGTGAAGTAAACACAACATTTTTCAACTTTCTGCTAAGATATATGTGACTTTTTTGCAACGAAAATGAAATCATGCAAGCCCCGCATATTTTGCGCGGAAATCTGCAATTTATGCGACAAAAGTGCAGCGTATTTGAAAAAATGCGGCCCCCGCATAAATATGCGGACTTTGGCAGATTATACATTGAATTATGTGATCGCATAATCATGTTTTTCTGGAGGGACTGGTCAATCTGTACAATCAGTCATGTAATATCAAAGTCAATCAGAGTCAATCAGTCATGTAATATCACAGTCAATCAGACATGTAATATCAGTCAATCAGTCTATATCACAGTCAATCAGACGTAATATGAGTCGATCTGTACAATCAGTCATGTAATATTAGTCAGAGTCAATCAGTCATGTAATATCACAGTCAGTCAGAGTCAATCAGTCATGTAATATCAGTCAATCAGAGTCAATCAGTCATGTAATATCACAGTCAATCAGACATGTAATATCAGTCAATCAGAGTCAATCAGTCATGTAATATCACAGTCAGTCAGTCAATCAGTCATGTAATATCAGTCAATCAGAGTCAATCAGTCATGTAATATCACAGTCAATCAGACATGTAATATCAGTCAATCAGAGTCAATCAGTCATGTAATATCACAGTCAGTCAGAGTCAATCAGTCATGTAATATCAGTCAATCAGAGTCAATCAGTCATGTAATATCACAGTCAATCAGACATGTAATATCAGTCAATCAGAGTCAATCAGTCATGTAATATCACAGTCAGTCAGAGTCAATCAGTCATGTAATATCAGTCAATCAGAGTCAATCAGTCATGTAATATCACAGTCAATCAGACATGTAATATCAGTCAATCAGAGTCAATCAGTCATGTAATATCACAGTCAATCAGTCATGTAATATCACAGTCAGAGTCAATCAGTCATGTAATATCACAGTCAATCAGACATATAATATCAGTCAATCATGTAATATCACAGTCAATCAGTCATGTAATATCACAGTCAATCAGACATGTCATATCAGAGTCAATCAGTCATGTAATATCACAGTCAATCAGACATGTAATATCACAGTCAATCAGACATGTAATATCACAGTCAATCAGACATGTAATATCACAGTCAATCAGACATGTAATATCACAGTCAATCAGACATGTAATATCAGTCAGAGTCAATCAGTCATGTAATACCACAGTCAATCAGACATGTAATATCAGTCAATCAGAGTCAATCAGACATGTAATATCACAGTCAATCAGACATGTAATATCACAGTCAATCAGACATGTAATATCACAGTCAATCAGTCATCTAATATGACAGTCGATCCGTACAATCAGTCATGTAATATCAGTCAATCAGACATGTAATATCACAGTCAATCAGTCATGTAATATCACAGTCAATCAGTCAATCAGACATGTAATATCACAGTCAATCAGACATGTAATATCACAGTCAATCAGACATGTAATATCAGTCAGAGTCAATCAGTCATGTAATATCACAGTCAATCAGACATGTGATATCAGTCAATCAGAGTAAATCAGTCATGTAATATCACAGTAAATCAGTCATGTAATATCAGTCAATCAGACATGTAATATCAGTCAATCAGTCATGTAATATCACAGTCAATCAGTCATGTAATATCAGTCAATCAGTTATGTAATATCACAGTCAATCAGATATGTAATATCAGTCAATCAGAGTCAATCAGACATGTAATATCACAGTCAATCAGACATGTAATATCACAGTCAATGAGACATGTAATATCACAGTCAATCAGTCGTGTAATATCAGTCAATCAGACATGTAATATCAGACATGTAATATAAGTCAATCAGACATGTAATATCAGTCAATCAGAGTCAATCAGTTATGTAATATCACAGTCAATCAGATATGTAATATCAGTCAATCAGAGTCAATCAGACATGTAATATCACAGTCAATCAGACATGTAATATCACAGTCAATCAGACATGTAATATCACAGTCAATCAGTCATGTAATATCAGTCAATCAGACATGTAATATCACAGTCAATCAGTCATGTAATATCACAGTCAATCAGAGTCAATCAGTCATGTAATATCACAGTCAATCAGACATGTAATATCACATTCAATCAGACAAGTAATATCACAGTCAATCAGACATGTAATATCACAGGCAATCAGACATGTAATATCAGTCAATCAGAGTAAATCAGTCATGTAATATCACAGTCAATCAGACATGTAATATCACAGTCAATCAGACATGTAATATCAGTCAATCAGTCATGTAATATCAGTCAATCAGACATGTAATATCACAGTCAATCAGTCATGTAATATCACAGTCAATCAGACATGTAATATCAGTCAATCAGACATGTAATATCAGTCAATCAGACATGTAATATCAGTCAATCAGTCATGTAATATCACAGTCAATCAGACATGTAATATCAGTCAATCAGACATGTAATATCACAGTCAATCAGTCATGTAATATCAGTCAATCAGACATGTAATATCATAGTCAATCAGTCATGTAATATCAGTCAATGAGTCATGTAATATCAGTCAATCAGACATGTAATATCACAGTCAATCAGACATGTAATATCAGTCAATCAGTCATGTAATATCAGTCAATCAGACATGTAATATCACAGTCAATCAGTCATGTAATATCACAGTCAATCAGTCATGTAATATCAGTCAATCAGACATGTAATATCATAGTCAATCAGTCATGTAATATCAGTCAATGAGTCATGTAATATCAGTCAATCAGACATGTAATATCACAGTCAATCAGACATGTAATATCAGTCAATCAGTCATGTAATATCAGTCAATCAGACATGTAATATCACAGTCAATCAGTCATGTAATATCACAGTCAATCAGACATGTAATATCAGTCAATCAGACATGTAATATCAGTCAATCAGACATGTAATATCAGTCAATCAGACATGTAATATCACAGTCAATCAGTCATGTAATATCAGTCAATCAGACATGTAATATCAGTCAATCAGACATGTAATATCATAGTCAATCAGACATGTAATATCACAGTCAATCAGACATGTAATATCACAGTCAATCAGTCATGTAATATCACAGTCAATCAGTCATGTAATATCAGTCAATCAGACATGTAATATCACAGTCAATCAGTCATGTAATATCACAGTCAATCAGAGTCAATCAGTCATGTAATATCACAGTCAATCAGACATGTAATATCACAGGCAATCAGACATGTAATATCAGTCAATCAGAGTAAATCAGTCATGTAATATCACAGTCAATCAGACATGTAATATCACAGTCAATCAGTCATGTAATATCAGTCAATCAGACATGTAATATCAGTCAATCAGACATGTAATATCATAGTCAATCAGTCATGTAATATCAGTCAATGAGTCATGTAATATCAGTCAATCAGACATGTAATATCACAGTCAATCCGACATGTAATATCACAGTCAATCAGACATGTAATATCAGACATGTAATATCACAGTCAATCAGACATGTAATATCACAGTCAATCAGACATGTAATATCACAGTCAATCAGACATGTAATATCACAGTCAATCAGACATGTAATATCACAGTCAATCAGACATGTCATATCACAGTCAATCAGACATGTCATATCACAGTCAATCAGACATGTAATATCACAGTCAGTCACATTTCAACCTTCATAAAGCAGATGAGTGTGGTCAATAACCATGTTTCCTGATGGGAACTACAGTACAGTGCTGGTACTATGGTACTTCGACGTATACCGTAGTAATAAATCATTCCCGTCTTGATGTGGCATAATATTTAAGTTACTCGGTTCTCCGAATTACTTTAAAAAACATCCGAGTATTACCACGGTACTGTAATAAGGGGATTATATATACTCACACAAACGCTGCGCGACTATTGAGCTCTGGTAATAATCGCCATGCACATTGATAATTCATCACTGTTATGGATCTACATTTGTTTCATTGATAAACAGGGGCGTCATTGTTTTGACGCGTCCCTTCGCTCTCAGCTCTGATACACAACTAACACACACACACACACACACGAACACAAATTAACGCATATTTCACACACACGTATGTTTGATTATAATAATAATCCGTCATTATGCTGTTTTGGACTTTAATCCCGAGAGCGCTGCTAATGCTAAAGCTAATGTGAGGCCAGCGGGTGTTAACGTTAATCGCGTACGTGTGTCGATAAATCGAGTTACCTTTCTCTCGCCAGCGTCCATCTCGCACACCGACACCGGAACCAAGCCGCGAGCTGCTGTCAGGAGGCCGTTAAGGGAGACATGATCCGGCGCTCCGGTTCTGATGTCCGTCACTGACTGACTGTTTGACTGACTGACACTCATCTGGGACGGAAGCCGCGGAGGGTCAGTAAGAACGTGCGTTTCTGTAATTCTTTCAAGCTGTCGCTAGGGGGCGCGTGAGAGCAGAAAACTCATCTCACACGCATGCGCAGAACTAACAGCAACCGAGATTTTGTTTCAATTGAACAATATGTCATGTACAAACAACATGGCAACAAAAATATATAATTACTCTATGACAGTAGGATCAAAGAGGGAAAAGGGGGGGGGGGGGGGGTGGCTAGGGTTTACTTTTCATCATTTTAAGAGCATAAGAAAGATACTCATTGTAAAATACACAGAACTTAGGTTTCACTTTCAGATATTTAGATTTGTGTATATAAAATTTAACACAATTT
>CM060633.1:38150908-38153408 GCA_030578275.1 Meda fulgida
AGTGTGTGTTTACACATACAAACAAACGGGTTGCATTGCAAGCTGTTATCTGTTACAGAAATATAACGCAATGTCTAGGGATTTAAATAAACAAGAGAAAATAATAATCCAATGGGGGTAATAAATGTTGATAAATAATAGACAAACTAAAATAAAACAAATTGGAGCAAACGACTTCCAGAGGAAGTAATGTTGGGTAAGTCTGTCCAAATATTTGTGATGCGATCTGGGAAATTTGACATATTACAGGTTTTGAGACTATATTAAAGCCGGGTTCAAGCCCTCTCCAAATCTGTTTTTATCTCCAGTCTCTGGAGTAATTCACTGAGTTGTGTGTTTGTGTGTGTGTGTGTGAGTGTGAGTGAATGAAATTCACTGAAATTCAAGCCCTCTCCAAATCTGTTTTTATTTCTTTTATCGTCGGCTGATCGCTGTGATTTTCAGGAACGGAATTTTGAGAAAAACAGGTTTCATTAACGGTCACGTCCTGCTAGCGGGACGACTGGCGCTCTTTTGCTACTGTCTTTTTTTCATATCACATATTTTAGACATATAGATAAGGTATCATTCAAAAACGTATGAACTCAAAATTCATCCTGTGAAAACCGTTTTGACATTGGACGATTGAGAGGCGAGCAAGGTCTATTAATCGAGCAGCTTCAGACTCTGTTTCTCACACCACACGATAATGCTGGATACAAATAAATAAATTCAAACTTGCGTGCCATGTAGTTTACACAGGACTGGCGGGACCTTTATTCTGTTATGGGGTTTATTTTGATTGGTAAAAGTATGTTTGTAGTGTAAAGAGAAGGAGAGCTAAATGGGTGATTTAGTTTTTTTGCCCCTCCGCTCCGCCGTGCGTGTTCTTAAAGAGAAAGACAGTCCTTTCAGCTTGCCACTATACGTAATCTCTATTTTTTGCACTAAACTAGGGAAGTTTCCCAAGATATATTCAGAGATGATAAACAAGATGTTATAGAATAACAATTTATTGTAACCCCAATTTTGACAAAAAACTGACATTCGATCTATTTTTAGACTTTACTGAAAACGTACCAGCGTGACATCCGACGGGTTTTCCCAGATCACACTTATACTCTCCACCCAACAATTATACAGTTAACAGTGACGTCACTGTCGGGTGTTACACTGCCACCATCAGGTAGAGAATATAAAGACGGTGTGTATTATCAATGTGTTTAGATTGTACAGCACTTTGGTCAGTCTTGTGGCTCTTTATAAATTAATAAAACTTGAAAAACACTGCTCCAGCCGACCAATCAGAGCACAGTGTGCTTTTCAGGAGGAGGGGCTTCATAGAGACAGGAAGTGAACAGAGCGTTACTGACAGACTGGGAAGAGAGGAGCCGCAACAATGGAGGATATGAGGAAATAATCAACATTACAGCAGGAAAACCTGTTCTAGTAGAGCCTGAAACATCACGACTTTTCAATATATAACATGTCTAAATGTTCTGTGTGCAGAGACTAACTGGAGGACGATGGTGGAGAACGCAGACGCGCCGGAGCCGCCGGACTCTGAGCCAATCAGAGCGAACAACAAAGATCAGCGTGAGGTCGTGTCCCCGCCTCCTCAGCCGACGGCCAATCAGAGCCTGATCCCGAGTGCCGCCGCGGCCCGAGCGCCGGAGAAGGACGAGTCCCGCACCGATGACCGGCTGGAGTGGGCGTCTCTGAGCACCGAGACCGGCTCCCTCGACGGCAGCGGCCGAGACCGGCTCAACTCCTCCATCACCAGCACCACCAGCACACTGGTGCCGGGCATGCTGGAGGAGGAGGACGAGGAGGAGGAAGAGGAGTACACACCCGAGCCCATCGTGCCGCTCAGCAGCCGCATCGAGTCCTGGGTCTCCAAGACCCTGGAGAACCTGCAGCTGAGGAGGCCGAGCAGCTCCGAGGACGAGGAGGACGAGGAGGGGCGGGCGAGCGACGAGGAAGAGCTCGACGACTCCGATGTCATCGCAGAACCGGCGGGTGACGAGAAGGACGCGGCGGACACGGTGACGGGTGTTTCACACACTCACTGACTCATATGACTCACACACTCTCTGTGAACGAATCATTATCGTCAGGTCCCTTTAGAGGAACGACGGATGATGCTCTTCATCATTGTGAACAATTACTGATGCTCCAAAAATGATTGTAAAGCATCATCATATGACTCATATGAATCAGCTCTGTGAATCCCTGTGAGTCTTAAAGGAACAGTTCATTCGGTCTTCATTTATTCGTCATCGTGTCGTTTTTTTCTGCAAAGCAAGGTTCGGGTGAATTCTTAAAGTGAAGGATACACACACACACACACACACACACACACACTCACTCACTCAGGATCTCTACTCACACACTCTGTGTGAACGATTCATCATCGTCGGCTCGCCCTCAAACCCTTTAGAGGAACGATGGATGATGCTCTTCATCATTGTGAACAATTACTGATGCTCCAAAAATGACCGTAAAGTATCATAACAGTCGT
>CM060633.1:38158408-38160908 GCA_030578275.1 Meda fulgida
CATCTGAGGGTCGTTATTTGTCTTGGATTAAAGTGTGATGGGCGAGTCTGTGTGAGTCAGCGAGTGAATGACCTCAAACATCAGAGAATCATGTGACGCTGCGGTTCTAGAGCCGTCGGTTCATCACCTGCTGATATCAGATGCTCCAATTAGGTTGACCAAAAAAATGACCAAAAATAAACTTGTAAGCGCAAAGATTAATATCAGGCTTTTGTCTACATTAATATGGATGCATTTGAAAACGGCATTTTCATTTCAATATGCTCTCTGTCCACACTACACTGTCAGAAGCAAAGGTTCCATTAAGGGTTCTGTCAGGCGCTTTATATGTAGAACCTTATAGGGTTCCGTCAGCCGCTTCATATGTAGAACCTTAAAGGGTTCCGTCAGGCGCTTCATATGTAGAATCTTAAAGGGTTCCGTCAGCCGCTTCATATGTAGAACCTTAAAGGGTTCCGTCAGGCGCTTCATATGTAGAATCTTAAAAGGTTCGGTCAGCCGCTTCATATGTAGAACCTTGAAGGGTTCCGTCAGGCACTTCATATGTAGAACCTTAAAGGGTTCCGTCAGGCGCTTCATATGTAGAACCTTAAAGGGTTCCGTCAGCCGCTTCATATGTAGAACCTTAAAGGGTTCCTTCAGGCGCTTTATATGTAGAACCTTAAAGAGGCGCTTCATATGTAGAACCTTAAAGGGTTTCGTCCGCTTCATATGTAGAACCTTAAAGGGTTCCGTCAGCCGCTTCATATGTAGAACCTTAAAGGGTTCCGTCAGCCGCTTCATATATAGAACCTTAAAGGGTTTCGTCAGGCGCTTCATATGTAGAACCTTAAAGAGTTCCGTCAGCCGCTTCATATGTAGAACCTTAAAGGGTTTCGTCAGGCGCTTCATATGTAGAACCTTAAAGGGGAAGAAAGTTTGTGATCATCAAATCTCAGAAAGACATTGGATTGAGTTTTGGTTGGTTTAACAGCAAGTCTGTGTCCGGCGTCACATCTGAACAGACTCGCACAAACATTACGAGTGTGTCAGTACACATACGAGTGCATGTATGCATGTTTATGTGTGCAGGAGTGTGCGTGTGTGTGCTGGTCTGGCCTAAACACAAGAATTTTCCAAACCGTAAATGGTGAAAAATGTGAAGGGAGGTCATCGGTGTTTTCCTGCGTGTCACAGAAGAGAAATGAACCTCAATGGGCTGAGACATCCAAACAACAGAAGCGCTGGACGATCGTGAACCCCAAACAACCTGTGATCGACCAAACACATTCTCATCTCTGTTTGCAGATTTTTGCCTCTGAAGCCGCTGCCAACGAGCTCACAAGGTCACGATCTTTATGATAGAACTGATCACTAAAAGGTTCTTTGGGGAACCAAAAATGGTTCTCAAATCTATGACATTACTGTGAAAACCCTGTTTTGGAACCTTTATTTTTAAGTGTTAAAACTTCCATTGCACAAATTCTTTACTCAAAATAAAGGTTCTTTAATGGCATCAATGGTTCCATGTAGAACATTTAACATCCATAGAACCTTTTTATTGCACAAAAGGTTCTTTTTAGGAGAAAAATCTCCTTTAGATCATTCAAATCTTTGCCACACCCCCCAAAAATGGTTCTTTTAAGAACTGTTAACTGCTCTTTGGGAACTTGAAATGGTTCTTCTATAGTATCACAGCTAAAAAAAAGCTGAAAAAAAGCTTCAAGTGCGAAGATTTAACAAGCACAATTCACCTGATCAAAGAGGAGTTCAAACGAACGACTGAAAAATAAATACTCATATATTTAGTCTATCAGTCAGGAAAAGGTTACACAGAGTTTCCAAGACTCTGGATCTGAACAGACCAACGGCGAGAGCCGTAATTTCGAAAACGAAGAACTCTTGGAACGGTGGTGAAGCTCCCCAGGAGCGTCAGGCCTGCCAAGGTTTCCCAGAGGCACTGCCTAAAATCCTCCAGACCATCACAAAAGATCATCCAAAGAACTGCAGGCTCCTCGCACCTCAGCGTTTGTGGTGCCACAATCAAAAAGAACACCAAGAAGAACATAAACGTTTGTTTATCATTTGCCAAGAAGCACTCAGTTGATTCCAAGTGTTCAGTGGAGCGATGAGCGAGCGTGAAGCTGTTTGCTCCAGGAGATGGAAGAGTTGAACATCAGAAGATGATGTGAGACTCTTATGTCTGCATGAGAACGGCAGATAAGAAGCACAGAGACGTGTGTGAAATCCTGGAATCTGACTACCCTTGAATTTCCTTTTTGGATTAATAAAGTATCAATCGAATCGAAACCTGTGATTAATGACTCACTATATACTCTTAAAATTAAAGGTTCCAAAAGAGGGTTTTCACAGTGATGCCGTAGAAGAACCATGTTTGGAACACCTTTCTGTGATCATTTTTTAAAAGGACCATTTTTCTCCTTATCACTCTTAAAAATAAAGGTTGGTTCCATGAAGAACCTTTTACATCCGTGTAACATTTGGAACCATTGATGCCAAT
>CM060633.1:38170908-38173408 GCA_030578275.1 Meda fulgida
ACAAATAAAAAAACACACACACAATGGGCAAAACCCCTCAATTCTCCTGCAATGTTATGTTATTTCTTCTCAAAATGGTATTTTGTTTTCAAATGACACACACAAACCATCATATGAATAGACATTTATAAGAACCAGTTGAACACTGATGTGCTCAGTGTAAAACACTTCTTCTCCATTCATCATAATGACTTAGGCCTTTTTTTGTTCAGTTACACTTACTACAGACAGCACATACATAAGTGTGTTGTAAAATATTTGAGAATATTGTTTTTATACTCAGAACACACAAATACACAGTAACAAATATATTTTATTTTTCCCACAAAAACAATGTACACAGTGTACATCCCATTCCCAACCAACACAAAGTTGCACATACACTGCATACAAAACAACAGAGGAATTTACTGTACAGTTACAGTAAAAAACATGTTTCCAATGTTTGCATCCATTGCTCCATTGAAGAGCTCACCTGTTGCCCTTTTATGCTAAAGCTCTGATTGCTAACTGTAAAACTGTGTGACGGGTGTGTGTGACGGGTGTAAAACTGTGTGACAGGTGTTTGCCCTTGTGATGAGTCAGTGTGCATATTTGAATGGCAGTGTGTTCCTTGTGAAAACAAGATATTTTCTGCATAAAAATTGTGCCAAAAGCAGAAAATTGTGTGTAGTGTTTTGAAAAAAGTGTGTTTTAGAACTGCAATTTGAGTGTAGAGCAGGAATTGGGCTTGTAGTTTAGCAGAATTGGTTCAGGGGGTTGGTGAAGGAGTCTCATGTTGTGCTCATTGTGTCTCAAGTATCAGAATTTGTGTGTAAACAATTGAGAAAAACTGTAAGGGGGGATCTCACGGAGAACTGACAGCAGAACCAGACCACAGGCTGCAGAGTTTGATTACGTGGTGTGGACGATTTTATAGACTGCAATATTCCATAAAACTTAAAAATCGTCCAGTGTTTTTTTTTTATATATGATTTAATAAATTATTTTTTAATAAATGATTGTGAAATAGATCGATGGATGGATGGACGGATAGACGGATAGACGGATGGATGGATGGACGGATAGACGGATGGATGGATGGATGGATGGATGGATAGAGAGATAGATGGATAGACGGATGGATGGATGGATGGATGGATAGAGAGATAGATGGATAGACGGATGGATAGATGGATGGATGGATAGAGAGATAGATGGATAGACGGATGGATGGATGGATGGATGGATAGACAGATGGATGGATGGATGGATGGATGGATAGACAGATGGATGGATAGACAGATGGATGGATGGATGGATAGACAGATGGATGGATAGACGGATGGATGGATGGATGGATGGATAGACAGATGGATGGATGGATGGATAGACAGATGGATGGAAAGACAGATGGATGGATGGATGGGTGGGTGGATGGATGGATGGATAGACAGAATGATGGATGGATGGATGGATGGATGGATGGATGGATGGATGGATGGATGGATGGGTGGATGGATGGATGGATGGATGGATGGATGGGTGGATGGATGGATGGATGGATGGATGGATGGGTGGATGGATGGATGGATGGATGGATGGATGGACAGACAGATGGATGGATGGACGGATAGACAGATAATTGGATGGATGGATGGATGGATAGACAGACAGATAGACGGATGGATGGATGGACGGATAGACAGATAATTGGATGGATGGATGGACGGATAGACACATAGACGGATGGATGGATGGATGGATGGATAGACAGATAGACGGATGGATGGATGGATGGATGGATGGATAGACAGATAGACGGAAGGATGGATGGATGGATGAATGGATAGATGGATAGACAGACAGATGGATGGATGGATGGATAGATGGATAGACAGACAGATGGATGGATGGATGGATAGATGGATAGACAGACAGATGGATGGATGGATGGATAGATGGATAGACAGACAGATGGATGGATGGATGGATGGATGGATGGATAGACAGATAGACGGATGGATGGATGGATGGATGGATAGATGGATAGACAGATGGATGGATGGATGGATGGATGGATGGATGGATGGATGGATGGATGGATGGACGGATAGCTGGATGGATGGATGGATGGATAGATGGATAGACAGATGGATGGATGGATGGATGGATGGACGGATAGCCGGATGGATGGATGGATGGGTAGATGTGTAGAACTTCCTAATACAGTATATCACCTGTAATTGAATGTTTATTATCATCTATGAATCTGTCAATAATCTGCTCTTCATTACCCCCCCTCAGCGATCTGCCGCAGCCCGTGTGGCGACGGCTTCTGCTCCCGACCGAACATGTGCACTTGCCCGACGGGCCAGATCGCTCCCACCTGCGGGTCCTCATCAGGTACTGTCCCTCTGCTCATCACAGTCACTCAGCCGCCCCTCACATGAGGACGATCACCTGACCTATATTCAGCTCCTGATGATCACCTGATCTATGAGACGTGCACATAGGCGGA
>CM060633.1:38193408-38203408 GCA_030578275.1 Meda fulgida
CAATAACCGGTATTGGTCAATAATCGGTATCGGCCAATAATCGGTATTGATTATTGGCCGATTGTTTAAAAACAGCCGATTATCAGGGCCGATTATATCCTGTCAATCAAAAGGGTGCGAAAAAACGATTTTTTTTCCATAAGAAAAACCAAACTAGTTTTACCAACTTTATTCATTTTCATGACTTTTCTAGGACTAGAAATCCGCTGGTTTTGAGAGACTGATCAAATCTCACAACTTTTCCCAATGCGTGTTCATTATAAAACTTTGTATTTAATATATATATAAATATATATATATATATATATATATATATATATATATATATATATATATATATATATATGATTAAATACATTGTAAGTTGTATTTTTGTTACCTTCTATCTGCAATTTGAGTTCCTTAAAAAATCCTAAAGATGCTTGAAAAGTCCTTGAAAGTCCTGGAATTTCTTTGTACAGTGTCTGTACGAACCCTGGTTTGAGAACCAACTTTTCCTGATACGTGTGTCACAGTGTTAAGGATGAGACTCTCTCTCTCTCTCTCTCTCTCTCTCTCTCTCTCAGTCATCCTGCCTCAGAACGTCAGCAACAGGAACATGTGCGAGGCCTTTCGTAACCTCTGCATCAACGGGCGCTGTGTGCCGACTCCGGGGAGCTACCGCTGCGAGTGCAACATGGGCTTCAGGCTGGACGGCCGCGGAGAATGCATCGGTCAGTAGACAAGTCACCTTTATTTATATAGCGCTTTTTACAATACTGATTAGTAGTTGTGAATTTATCTTGTGCACAAAATTAGAATATTGCATAAAACAGTCACAGTTGTGCTCCTCAAGGTCAAAGATGAGCACATGGAAATAAATGTGAGCTCCTCTAGTGGAAGCGTCTGGAACTGCAGCCGAACACACTCTCGCTGAACGCTCATATATTTTGAGATATCAACCTCAAATTTGGAACACACCTGCTTTAGATTTATGGCTTTGATTTTCTCACAGTTTTAGAGAAAAAAGTTTTTTGGGAAAATATATATTTCATATAAAAATAGTATTTTTTGTGCATTTTTCATGACAATAAATGTAAAATTCTATAATTTTTTTCATTTTTTTGTTCAAGATTTCACTTGTGTGTGTGTGTGTGTGTGTGTGTGTGTGTTCAGATGAGAACGAGTGTGAGCGAAGGCCCTGTGTGACCGGAGAGTGTGTGAACACACCTGGTTCCTATTACTGCCAGTGTCCCGCTGGATTCCAGAGCACTGCGACTAGAACTGAGTGTCGAGGTAACGACACACACACACACACACACACACACACACACACACACACACACACACACACACACACACACACACACTCACACACACTCACTCACTCACTCACTCACTCACTCACTCATACCCACACACACACACTCTCTGTCACACACTCACACACACACACACTCTCTCACTCATACCCACACACACACACTCTCTGTCACACACTCACACACACACCCCGCACATGCACACACACTGACGTCTGTGTGTTCTCTGCAGATCTGGATGAGTGTGTGGCCAACGGTCGCATCTGTAACAACGGGCGCTGTGTGAACACAGAGGGAAGCTTCCACTGTGTGTGTAACGCCGGCTTCGAGATCTCGACGGACGGCAGGAACTGCCAAGGTGGGACATCCGGCCCATGATGCACTGCAGTCTCGACACAGACTCAGTCCCATAGTGCCATAGTGCATTCGGCGGATGGCGGATTATGATTGGTCAGATCGCCTGTCAGTCAAACTCCCTGCGAAGGGTCAATTAGGCATTCATATGGGTGAAGTCTGAGTGGGCGGGGTCATTCCGAGGGGCGGGGTTTAACGGTGAGGTTTAGAGTCAGAGTGGGTGTGTTCTGTTTTCAGGGGAGGAGTTAGAGTTGATGTAAATGACAAGGTCCTTTAACCGCTTGAATTTAGTTTTTAGAAAAATAAGGTTTGGAAATGTAATAAAGTGTTGGATAAAGGCTGTATTTAATTTGTATAGTAGGAATTAATATATAATCATATTACATAGACATTCTGGTCTTAGTTTGTATTGTTATATTATATTCTGTTTATATTCTACCAAAGATGAAGAGAACGTGCAAATAAAGTCAATAAAGAAAAATGTTCATGAAGACGTGCCTTTATGAACCCTGTTTAAGTGTTGGTTGTATTGTGTGTGTGTGTGTGTGTGTGTGTGTGTGTTTGTGTGTGTTTTAGACACTGATGAGTGTTTGATTAGGAACATCTGTCTGAACGGCATGTGCATTAATGAGGACGGCAGCTTCAAGTGCATCTGTAAACCTGGATACTTGTTGGATGGCACTGGCCGATTCTGTTCAGGTAAGTGAACACACACACACACACACTCACTCTCTCACACACTCTGAAGTCATACATATGATGTATTTGCTCATTAATGATTTGTATAGTCTCAAGAGGAACAGGTCTAGCACTCAGGAAACACACACACACACACACACACACACACACACACACAGACAGACAGATACACTCACACACACACACACACACACACACACACACACACACACTATTACTAACCAGCTCTAAATCGTCACACAAAACTTCTGACATTATTTGGTCGGAATCAGAACATCATCTGAGGAACTTTTCACATATTTGGCCATCATAACAGCAGACAAACCTGAACACACACACACTCACACTCACTCACACACTCTGAAGTCATGCATATGATGTATTTGCTCATTAATGATTTGTATAGTCTCAAGAGCAACAGGTCTAGCACTCAGGAAACACACACACACACACACACACACACACACACACACACTCACAAACACACACACACACACACACACACACACACTGATTATGCTCAGCTTGAGCTCTGTGAGTTAGAGTCTGGGTTCAGATGAATTATGGGTATTATTATGGATTTCACATTAAAGAAGTGGTTTATCCCGAAATCTAAGTTTTGACTTCATGGACACACAAAAGCAGATGTTTAGCAGCTCTGTTTTATACAATGAAAGCAGGCAGTGATTCAGATCCAGTTATCAAACTCTGAATATCCTCATTTATGACACTTTAACGTGTTAGGTGATCATATTTATTGTGTATTAAAGAGCACGCACTCTTAAAAATAAAGGTTCTAAAAGGTTTATTAGATATTTTGAGCTGAATTAAAAGGGTTATGCATGAAATTGTGTTATTTTGAATTTAAGTTGAAAGAATGTGAGGAATGTGCTTAAATTACTAGTAATTTAAAGGTAAATAAAATAAAATAAAAAACATCTCCTAAAAAATATGATCAAAATGAAATAAAATAAGCTTTCTGGACAAAAAAAAAAGAAGTATAATTTTAGGGCTTCGTTGAGGATGAGGGTTTGTGGATGTTTTGTTCATGTGTGTGTTTGTGTCAGATGTGGACGAGTGTGATGTCCCCGGCATGTGTATGAACGGCCGCTGCGTGAACACGGAGGGCTCGTTCAGGTGCGAGTGTATGCCGGGACTCGCCGTGGGACTGGACGGGCGCGTGTGCGTAGGTGAGTGCCACCGCATGTGTGTGTGATCAGATTCTGTGATGCTTTTCTCCATGCTCATCTTTCTTCAGTGTGTAATGTTGCAGTTTGAGCATGTAAAGCTCCAGTTCTTCTCTATATCAGTGTTTCTGAACTCCTGAAACGCGCCTCCATTGTATCTTGAGTTTCTTCCGGGAACGAACACGTCACAATATTCCTCATTATAATAATTCATACGCAGAATAAAGGGGCGGGGCCTGGTTGAGTGAGTTTGTTTTTGCCTCGCAATAGAGTGCCAAGGTTATGACGTCACTTTGTAGGACAAATCGGAAGTTAGCGGCGCATGGGTTCCCTCGAACGAAAAGCTATGCATTTTCCCCATAGGCTTTTGGAAAATCGCAAAAAATAATATGTGTTCAACAAAGAGTTGTGACCCTTACACGTTTTGTCTATCAAGATAATCTTTACAAGTTAATCCAAAATTTTTACATTTTGAAGCCTAAATAAAGTCGTCAGATATAAGATGCTAACGGTAGGCTATAAACGGACTAGCACACCATGGTCAACGTCATCATCAAGCGTCCTCAAACTGTATTTAAAAAACACGCTCGCTCATTATGATCTGCGGTGTATGAACACTTATCCACTTTTTCATCAGAAATATTGCCCATTCGTTTTTCTCCAAAAATGTTAGAAACTAATTTTGTTTATGCGTGCCTCTCTGAGATTTTTATCTTTTGTTAATGTTTTATTTATTTGTTTATTATTTTGTTAGTTTATATAAACCTTAATATTATTTTCTTTGTGATTAATATTATTATGCCTGATCATTGTGCCCCAAATAAACTTTAAAGATGATCTTTCACTGTATTATGTTTGATTGTATGTTTGAAATACCATTTGCTAATTCGCCAGAAAACCCCCGCGATTTTACCATCTCAGAAGCACTAACGTTAGCTATGGCGTATCAATGTCCAATCTTACGTCCTTTTTCTTAGATGATAGAAAAACCATAGATCGAGGAGAGAACCACTATAAATCTGGACATGTACTAGATACTGGTTTACTTATATTAACTGAAAGGTAAACTTGTAAGAACGTGAGGCTGAAACACGGGCTAGTGAGAGATATCCCGTGTGTCATGATGACTCTAAAGTCCCGCTAAAGGATGTAGTCCCTTTTAGCAACTTGTTAGCAATCACCGTTTTTAAGACACAATAAAGTTTAAAAAACCACAAGCGACTTATAACTGGTGTGTTTTATGTCATAGATCAAAACGTGAAAATACTTAGAGGCTTTGTTAACCACAGACCTTATTTCAGGAGGTTTAGAAAAAACCCATTCAAAAAACCCACAGACCTTAGGGCGAGGGAACCGGAAGTGCTAAAATGCTAACTCACTTCCGCGATTTGGCCTACAAAGTGACGTCATAACTTCGGCACTCTATTCTCTTCCGTCTTTTTTCTCACAATTCAGACTTTTTCACAATGTTCCTCATTATAATAATTCATACTCAGAATAAAGGGGCGGGGCCTGGTTGAGTTAGTTAGTAGTGTGTTAAACTGGTGGTTATGGAAAGGGGCGGGGCATTTCCCAAACACACTCGAAGCGCTCGACCAATCACAACACACTGCTCCAGCCGACCAATCAGAGCACAGTGTGCTTTTCAGGAGGCGGGGCTTCATAGAGACAGGAAGTGAACAGAGCGTTACTGACAGACTGGGAAGAGAGGAGCCGCAACAATGGAGGATATGAGGAAATAATCAACATTACAGCAGGAAAACCTGTTCTAGTAGAGCCTGAAACATCATCAAGACTTAAAGCATAATGTCTTGCTTATTTTTGTTCGTGTTCTGCAGTCATTTAATAAATCGCTGTTTATCACGGCATGTTGTTGTTGTTGACATGAGCATGTGTCCCGTCTCTCGACGGAGCTCTTGATGACTGATGTGAGGAAGGGTTTGTTCTCCTGCAGACACACACATGCGCAGCACGTGTTACGGAGCGTATAAACGCGGCCAGTGTGTGCGGCCATTCTTCGGGGCTGTGACCAAATCTGAATGTTGCTGCGCCAACGTGGAGTACGCCTTCGGAGAGCAGTGCCAACCGTGCCCACCGCTCAACTCAGGTACACACACACACACACACACACACACACACACACACACACACACACGTTTGTTTAGCCTAACTTGTGAGGACTTCCATAGAAGTAATGGTTTTTATACTTTTATACTTTATCACAAACTGTGTATTCTGTCCCCTTACACTAACCCGACCCCTAAACCTGCCCATCACACACACACACACACACACACACACACACACACACACACACAGATCCAGCGTGACTCTGCACTAGTTTCAGTCCCCAACAGCAGCTCTGACACATCACTCCTCGCCTCTGGATTCGATGACATCAGCTTCTTTAGAGGTTCAACACATGTCTGAGATCAAAGCCTGCAGAGTGTGTTTGTGTGACTCAAGCCTCACACACACACACACACACACACACACACACACACACACACAAACACACACACACACACACACACACACACACACACACACACACACACACACACACACACATACATACACAAGCACTGCAAATGTGTTTAGAGTTCTCTGGTATCTGAAAGCACATTGTTAAACTGTGTGTTTATGTTCCAGCGGAGTTTTCGGCTCTGTGCAGTCACGGCCCAGGAACCACGACTGATGGCAGAGGTACGGCCACACACACACAAACACACACACACACACACACACACACACACACACACACACACACACACAAAATATATATATATAAAAATATCACGTCCAGGTCATATTTCACCCTAAAATCAAAAGAAAAAAGTTTACAAGAAATTAATGTATTATAATAAAATGAATGTATCCAATTATATATATATAAATAATTAAAATGATAAAAAAAGAAGTAATATAATAATTAAAAAATCATGAACTATATATATATATATATATATATATATATATATATATATATATATATATAGCCCATATTTCTTCTAAAAATCTAAAGTAAAAAAGGTAAATAAATAATTATGATTTAGATAACTAATATGAATTATTAAACCATTAATGAATAATTATTAAAAAAATAAAAATTACTGTATCCAATTATATATGTATGAATTAAAACTTATAAATGTATAAATAAATAATGTAATAAAAATTAATGTATCCAATTTTCAATTCAATTTTATATATATATATATATGAATATCATTATATATAGCCCATATTTCACCCAAAAATCTAAATAAATAATGAGAATTTACATAACTGTGTGAATTATTAAACAGTTAATAATTAATGTAAATAACTAAATAATGTAATATAATACAATTAATGTATCAAATTTTATATATATATATGTGAATAATACTTATATGTTAGCAATCTTATAATAATTATATGTTTAGCCCATATTTCAACCAAAAATCCAAAGATTTTAGATAAATAATATGAATTATCAAACAGTTGATTAATAATATTTTTTAAAATTTAATTATATATATATATATATATATATATATATATATATATATATATATATATATACATATATACATATATATATATATATATATATATATATATATATATATATATATATATATATATATATATATATAATTTAATCTATATAACTATTATATAGTCCCAATGATTCATGGCTATAGATATGAATCATTTATAAAGGGGTGAGCTCATTGTTTCTGGCTAAAACGAATACGTGATGTTTGCTCACTGCATGCTTTGCATTATCTTAGAACTGTAAATTTCAATGTAGAAACATGCATTTTCTTTAAAGCTGCTTTGAAACGATTTGTATTGTCAAAACATGTGAATGTCTCTCTCTCTCTCTCTCTCTCTCTCTGTCTGAGTCAGATATAAACGAGTGTGCGCTGGATCCTGACATCTGTCAGAACGGCGTGTGTGAGAACATGCTCAGAACATACAAGTGTAACTGTAATCTGGGCTTTGAGGTGGACATCAGCGGGAAGACCTGCGTGGGTCAGTATCTCTGCAGGCTTTAGCGCCGGCAACACGAGACGTCTGCGTCACCGCGGTGTGTGTGTGTGTGTTTCAGACGTGGACGAGTGCATTATGAACAGACACCTGTGTGAGAACGGCCTGTGCAGGAACACACCGGGCAGCTTCACGTGTCACTGCCCGAAGGGCTTCACTTTCCATCCCGAGACAGAGGTGTGTGAAGGTGGGTCACGAACTCGCAGCTCACACACACACACAGCAGCTGGGGAGACAAATCTCCGTTAATGATATCACTGCATCCAATTTCATATATATATATGAATAATACCATTATATATAGCCCATATTTCACCCAAAAATTGAAAAAAAATCTGAATGAATAATAATAATTAAGAAAACTAATATGAACTTTTTAAACCGTTGATTAATTATATATTTTAAAATGCAATTATATAAATATAATTATGAGAAATAGTGAGAAACTGAATTGTATTATTCTGTTCGTGCACATATGAAAAAGCTGACATAATAATAATTTAGAAAACTAATATGAATTATTAAACAGTTGATTAATAATATATTTTAAAATGCAATTATATAAATATAATTATGAGAAATATTGAGAAACAGAACTGTATTCTGTTCGTGCATATATAAAAAAGCTGAAATAGAATAAAAAAAAAAATGAGTTGAATAACCGAAACTATACTAAAATTAAAATTTTGCCTTGGCAATAAAGTGTAATACAAAGAAATAAAATGAATGTGTCCAATTATATGTATATGAATATAATAATTATTGTATCCAAAATGTTTTAATGACAAACTGTATTATTCTGTTTGTGCAGCGTTATTATCGTAAACTAAAACTATTAAAACATTTCTGAAAAAGCTGAAGTAGAATAAAATATAAATATGAGCTGAAAAGCCGAAACTATACGAAAATGAGAAATGTTGCCTTGGCAATAACTGAAATAAGTTTAAGTTGAAGCACTAAAATTATTAACAGGAAATAAATTAAAACGGCAATAAAAATAAATTAAACCCAAATAGCAATATATATATATATATATATATATATATATATATATATAATTTTTTTTAACTAATAAAATGACAAAAGAGCACATAATTATAATAAAAATAAAACGAAATTACACAAAGTTAACATGAAAATTACAAATATAACTAAAAAAAAAAAATCTATGTAAAAATGTACTTAGTAAATAAAAAAATGGAAAGATATGGACTATATTTTTGCTGTGCTTTATTTCTCATAAGAATCATGGAGTGTAAATGATGCTGTAATGAGGCAGTTTTTCTTCCTGCTCTCGTTGTAGTGCGCTTCGTTTACTGTGCTGTAATCCCGACTCCTGGTGTTGTGTGTGTGTGTGTGTTGTAGTGTGACGAGTGTTCGACCAACCGTGTGTGAACGGGAGTGTAAGAACAGCCCCGGGTCGTTTCGTGTTTGCCCTGTGCTCAAACTGGAAGCTCACTTGGAAAGCTCAGGAACGATGTGTGTGGGTGAGTGTGTGTGTGTTGTGGTGTGTGTTTTGTGTGTGTGTGTGTGGTAGAGTGTGTGGGTGGTGTGTCGTGTGTGTGTAAGATGTGTGTGTGTGTGTGTTGTGTGTGTGTTGGTGTGTGTGTTGAGGAGGTGTGTGGGTGAGTGTCCTCATGCTCTCCTGTCCATCAGACGTGTTCTTTGAGCGGCTTGTGTGTAGTGCTGTGTTGTGTGTGTGTGTGGGGGGGGGGGGTGAGTGTGTGTGTGTGTGGGTGTAGAGTGTGTGTGTGTGCTGTGTGTGTGTGTGGGTGTAAGAGTGTGTGTGTGTGTGTTGTGTGGTGGGTGTTATGTAAGAGTGTGTGTGTGTGTGTGTGTGTGTGGGTTTTGATGAGTGTGTGTGTGTGTGGTGGGTGGTGTGTGTGTTGTGAGTGTGAGAGTGAGGTGGTGTGGGTGAGTGTTCTCATGCTCTCTGTCCATAGCCGTGTTGAGCGGCTTGTGTGTGTGTGTGTGTGTTGTGTGTGTGGGGGGGGGGGGTGAGTGTGTGTGTGGGTGGTGTTAAGAGTGTATGTGTGGGTGTTGTGAGTGCGTGAAGTTGGCCTCTGGACTCCCTGTCCGTTCAGAAGTGGGTTTTGGTGGGAATGTGTGAGGCTCTGTGTGTGTGTGTGTGGGGGGGGGGGGGGGGGGGGTGTAAGAGTGTGTTTGTTGTGTGTGAGTGGGGGTGTCTCATGGACTCCCTGTCCGTCAGACGGTGTGTGTGTGAGGCTATGTGTGTGTGTGTATGTGTGTGTGTGTGGGGGGGGGGGGGTGGTTGTAAGAGTGTGTGTGTGTGTGTGGGGTATGGTGTTGTGTGTCTCATGGACTTCCCTGTCCGTCAGACGTGTTTGAGAGGCTTGTGTGTGGTGTGTGTGTGTGTGTGTGTGTGTGTGTGTGTGGGGGGGGGGGGATCCATGTCCGTCA
>CM060633.1:38208408-38213408 GCA_030578275.1 Meda fulgida
CAACTTATGTCTTAGATATCCGTTTTTAGGAGAGGATTCACGTAACACCGTCAGTTATGTTCTTTACAGAACATACAGTTGTGAGAATATAAAGGGTATTAAAAATATTAATTTATAACAATATTAAAGTGACAGTGCAGGAATAAACCTAATGCCGTCTGTGCACTTAATTTTAATCAAACAAACAATATAAAAAAATAAAAAGCAGTCCCTTTTTAATGAGAAAATAGCCTGTTTTGATCAATGATTGTTCTTCATGGATTTATGAGTTTTTTGTATCCGCTGAGTACTAACTCAATTTTTGTGTAATTATTTTTTATCTACTTTTTTAGTAGCCAGATTTTATAATTTTATTTCTATGTGTAGTAGCTATTACGTTTAAATTGGACAAAGACTAGCATTTCTCACCTTGCAAGGAGGTTTTTATACTCTGTTTGGGTAATCTTTCTTTTGTGCTTAATTTTATAATTATATTTTGCCTAGAAACTGTTATCCACTTTTTTGTTCCAGATTTTTTTATTTTTCACGCTCAGTATTTGCTTACTTTAAATAGGACAAAGACTTAGCAAGACTTACCTAGCAAGGAAAGTTTTTTATACTTATTACATTGTTGTCATCGCAAGAAAATTGTTAATACCCTTTTTTGTTCAGATTTAAAAATTTTATTTATGTTCAGTATTACTTTAAATAGGACAAAGACCAGTGCAAGACTTACTTAGCAAGATAGGTAATAAAACTGAGTTTCTAATAAGTAACAACTGTAAATATTGTTTAAATAAAACTGTAAATATTGTCATAAATAAAGTTTTACGATGCAAGTTGTAATTTGTGGCCCTTTATGGTACTTGAGTACCCCTGGTATAGACTATCGAACAATTCTATAGAAAACAATAGTGGATTTAGCATCAAAATCTAACTTCTAATGTTAAAATCAATGTTTTAATGTAACCTTCTCCCTTTAGATAGTTTGGTCAGTTCATGAATAATGTATGCACTTTTATATTATTTTTTTGACAGAATTAAAAGAACAGTTTCATGTCCATCCTTGTATTGTTCAACTGGTCGAGGTTGATATGGTATTCAGGAAGTCATTTGTAATAAGTAACGCAATACTTTTTAGAGAAAGTAATTAGTACAGTAATCTAATTGCACTGATGAAGATCTAATTACTTACTTTTTTAAGGGTAACTTACCCAATTCTCCTTGGCGTAAGTATAAAAATATGTATTCATTTTAAAAATGCTCATGGAATTGTAAGATTTTATGTATTTTGACTTTTTCCAGGTCCAGTAATCCCACTTTTAAAATGAGGCTTCTTCGTATGTTCATGTTTTCCATGACCGTGAGAATCCTGGTTGTTCAAAGACAAAAACAGTTGTTGAGGAGGTGAATTAAAATTAGAAGGATCTTAATTATTAGTTTATTTTCATGTTTTTTTTTTGCCATGAAAAAGTCTCCTAGTGTTCCTCTGCTTGTTTTAAGAACCGCTGATCTAGATGCTTTTTCAAGCGTTGAACAACTGTGTCTTCACTTGTTTGGTGCTGTATATGTATATATATATACACACACTGTATATGTGTGTGTGTGTGTTCACAGATATCGACGAGTGCCGCATCTCTCCTGACCTGTGTGGTCAAGGCACGTGTGTGAACACAGCTGGGGATTTTCAGTGCGAGTGTTTCACCGGATACGAGAGCGGATTCATGATGATGAAGAACTGCATGGGTGAGACTCTCACACACGGTCCAGTAGCTTTTCCATCCAAAGTTACGAATTTAACACACAACTGGAATATTGCATACAACATTTGCGAATAAAGCAGTGTTTTCCTCCCATGTATTCAAGAAAACAAAATCATC
This sequence comes from Meda fulgida, assembly GCA_030578275.1. Taxonomy (NCBI): domain Eukaryota; kingdom Metazoa; phylum Chordata; class Actinopteri; order Cypriniformes; family Leuciscidae; genus Meda; species Meda fulgida. Next base: position 38,210,268 of record CM060633.1, read on the forward strand.
ACTTCCTGGGAAATTGTATAATTGATAAATATCAGGAATAAAGTATAAGTTGCTTTAATGTGGCTGTTTTCCCTCCATCATAAACGAGTGTGTCGAGCGTCAGACGACACACAGTAAACGCTGTCATGTTCTCGAGCGTGCGCATGCTGGTGTTCAGGAACACACTCGTGTGTGTGTGTGACGCTTCTGGAGGGAATTAAACAATCATTCTGATCACACACTTACCAAACCAACATTAGAGATGCTGTGACGCCATTGGTCCACTGGTTACTCCAGTTATCCAATCACAGTTGACGCTGAGGCAGTCACATGAGGTTATTGAGGGATTTATTCAGGAAATGTGTTTCTATCCATAGTTTATATACATGCTTTCTTATCGGATAAATTATCCACTGCATTTGAGTGCATTCGTTTATTTATGCTCATTTTTAGAATGTTTGCGCATCTTGGTGTTTCCATCTATTTGCAATATCCCAAAATTTGCATAAAAATACATTTTGTAATATAAATATATTGTTTACAAATCACCTTTATTTCTATAGCGCTTTATTCAATACAGATACTCAATCAATAATGCAAGTTTCATCAGATATGAGACAAGCTGAGAATAGTGTCATTCTTCAGATCAACTCTGTTCAAGTTTTGTTCTCGTCCGATAGCATCAGTGAAGGCAAATTGATAATATTGCTGAATATTAATAGTCTTTTAAACGTCCGTGTGAGTTGTATTGAGTGCTGTGCTGATGTGTGTTTCAGACATCGATGAGTGCGAGCGAAACCCTTTGCTCTGCAGAGGAGGCGAGTGCATCAACACTGAGGGAAGCTTCCGCTGCGAGTGTCCAGAGGGCCATGAGATCGCTCCCGACGGCTCCGCGTGCTTGGGTCAGTGTGTGTGTAGTTGCATTAATGGTTGCGTGTGTGTGTGTATGCATGTATAGTTGCATTAAAGATTGCGTGCGTGTGTGTGTGTGTATGTGTGTATGCATGTATAGTTGCATTAAAGATTGTGTGCGTGTGTGTGTGTGTGTGTGTGTAGTTGCATTAATGGTTGCGTGCGTGTGTGTGTATGCATGTATAGTTGCATTAAAGATTGCGTGCGTGTGTGTGTGTGTGTGTGTGTGTAGTTGCATTAATGGTTGCGTGCGTGTGTGTGTATGCATGTATAGTTGCATTAAAGATTGCGTGCGTGTGTGTGTGTGTGTGTGTGTAGTTGCATTAATGGTTGCGTGCGTGTGTGTGTATGCATGTATAGTTGCATTAAAGATTGCCTGCGTGTGTGTGTGTGTGTGTGTGTGTGTGTGTGTATGCATGTATAGTTGCATTAAAGATTGCGTGCGTGTGTATGTGTGTGTGTGTGTGTGTGTGTGTGTAGTTGCATTAATGGTTGCGTGCGTGTGTGTGTATGCATGTATAGTTGCATTAAAGATTGCGTGCGTGTGTGTGTGTGTGTGTGTGTATGCATGTATAGTTGCATTAAAGATTGCGTGCGTGTGTATGTGTGTGTGTGTATGCATGTATAGTTGCATTGATGGTTGCATGTGTGTGTGCATGTATAGTTGCGTTAAAGATTGCGTGTGTGTGTGTGTGATTGCATGTATAGTTGTATAGTTGCATTGATGATTGCATGTGTGTGCATGTATAGTTGGATTAATGGTTGAGTGTGTGTGTGTGTGTATGGATATATATTTGCATTAATAGTTGAGTGTGTGTGTGTGTGTGTGTGTGCATGTTTATGCATGTATAGTTGCATTAATGGTTGAGTGTGTGTGTGTGTGTGTGTGTGTATGGATGTATAGTTGCATTTATAGTTGAGTGTGTGTTTGTGTGTGTGTGTGTGTGTGTGTGTGCGCGTGCGTGCATGTTTATGCATGTATAGTTCCATTAATGGTTGAGTGTGTGTGTGTGTGTGTGTGTGTGTGTGTGTGTATGCGTGCATGTTTATGCATGTATAGTTCCATTAATGGTTGAGTGTGTGTGTGTGTGTGTGTGTGTATGCGTGCATGTTTATGCATGCATAGTTGCATTAATGGTTGAGTGTGTGTGTGTGTGTGTATGTATGGATGTATAGTTGCATTTATAGTTGAGTGTGTGTGTGTGCGTGCATGTTTTTGCATGTATAGTTGCATTTATAGTTGAGTGTGTGTGTGTGTGTGCGTGCATGTTTTTGCATGTATAGTTGCATTAATGGTTGCGTGTGTGTGCGTGTTAATGTGATGATGGGGAAACTCTCCTCAGTAGGTGGTTTGTAAAATTTTCAAAACATCCTGAATTCATAGTTTTAGGTCAAAGTTGTGTTTATTGTGTGTGTGTTTTTCTTCAGATATTAATGAGTGTGAACTGAGTGACAAACTGTGCAGGAACGGTCAGTGTGTGAACATGATCGGACGCTATCAGTGCTCCTGTAACACCGGCTACAAATCCAGCGAAAACAGAGTCGAGTGTGTCGGTAAGACACGCAAACACTCACTGCACTGACAGTCACACTAAACGTGGCGTTTCCCACATGAAGCACAGTGATACGCAGACAGCAGGATTCGCACTAGAACAGTTGTCATAGAGTTAGTTGTGTGAGTTACACAGGCTGGTGTTGCTGCTTGTGATCTAGAGTCAGTATTCTTGCCAAAGAAAGATACATGCATGAAAATGAGCCCCAAGGTCGGGGAAATTTATACAGTTGCACTTTCTCGCCCCTGCAAATACAAGTTAAAGGTGCAGTCTGTAGGAATGCCTAGTGGTGGAGATAGGTACTGCAGTCCAATTCAAAATATCAGAGATCGTGGTTTCCCCGCCTCCTCAGACTCGACGCTCACACGGGTCCCCAGTTTGAGAGACGCAACAGGAACGAGTATGGAAGTATAATGCTGAAAAATGGAAATAAATTTATTTATGTGTGTGTGAAATGTTTGAATTGAAATATTCACAGGTTCAATATTCAACCATGTTGAATTTCAGCCTATAAATATTCAAGCCCTAAAAATACACTGCATTAAATGCAAGCACTGTTAATCCAATGCATATTTTTTTCAATTGTTTTCAAAAACATTTGTCATTATTTTACTTCCATAAACGAGCGCAATGGATAATGAAAATTGGCAACGTGCATTATCACAGACCAAAACAATAACAAATATTCCAGCTGGAA
>CM060633.1:38215908-38218408 GCA_030578275.1 Meda fulgida
CACACACTCTCACACTCTCTGTCTCTCACACACACACTCACACACCCATACTCACACACACATACTCTCACACACACAGATACTCAAACACACACTCACATGCACAGACACACACAATCACATTTTATATACTTTATTTGATTCCACATTACAAGTCAATTTCATTTGGAATCAAATTTTTTGAATAATCCAACAGATTAAAACAGCAGCACATTGTTATGGTTTACTAAAGTTCTAAGGGTACAGGAAACATCGTCTTTTCCAAATAAACATGCTTCCTATAGTGGCTGAGATTGAACAGTACTTTGCCGACTGTTTGGCCCCTGTTTTAGAAATCCCCCCAATACAAAGTCCACGGACCGCCAGCCTGTGTACATGCCCTAGGCTACCAAACACTAGCACAATAAGTCGGCATCTATACCCGAGGTTCTCAATGGTCGATAACAATGACTGATATTTTAGAATCTTAGAGCAGTAAGACTCCTCCATAAACAAGTCAAATGCACATGACACCTCAAATAGTGTAACTTTTTTTCCATTCTGAGAGATGTTAACAATATCGGGCGTATTAGGAATTCCTAAAAAAGTGTTTGCAGGAGAGTTAAACCATTCGGACTGTACAGTAGTGTGTTTAAAAATCTGCTCCTCAGCCACGCAGGGAATCTGAGCAGCAATGAGGTCCTCGAGTCTGTCATGTCTGGCAATTTATAGTCCTTTCAGTGCTGAGCAACTGTTCATGATGTGGGCTACTGACTCCAGGTGTTGAGGGGGGTGTGCAGCATGCAGAGGGGCGAGTGTGTGGAGGGAAACCACAGTGATAGGTTATAATTTGTAGGAAGAACCTGCAGACGTGCTTTCACACAGAAAATGAGGATCTCCTCACTGATGGTGGCATTGCTGTAGGTAGTGTGTGATACGGAGTGGTCCGCGCAGGGCAGTTTTGCCAACTTTCCCTGGAGTTTCAGACTGGACCAGCACTCCATATTTTGGGCTCTGTGACTAAACAAGAGAGTCTGCCTTGATGTTCTAGGCTGGAGCAGGTGAACAGTGTTGTTATGGTGCAGACTGGCTTCCACGAGGACAGATGGGTCCTCTACGACTGCATCAGAGACCTCTACAGGTCGATCGTGAGAGCTCCACTTCAGTTCAGTACCTGTCTTCCAGCATAGGTCATTTAGGTCAGGCCAGTCTGATGACACACCAAATCCCTGTGCCCGTCCATCTAGCTTTCCATTGGTCTTTCTTTTAAAACCCAGGAAGCTATCTTCCCCGCCGCATGCGTGTAGCACCTTCCGTCTTTTCAAATCCAGCAATAAGGATGCTCTGGCCATTTTCCTCACGCTGACGTCATCACAGTTCCGCATGTTGGTAAGGTGAGACTGTCTTGTAGCGGTGTACTCCCACATACAGTGAGGAACTCCAAGCCCCCCGTCCTGTCTTTTCTGAAAGATAAAACATCTTGTGGAATGTGTGTTGAGACAAAGCCATTTCCTAACCACGCTTACGGTTTTGTTGTCCATTTCACGCAATACTTTTTGCTAATTTGAATATGGACATTTGCAAAAAAATGTTGAATTTTAGAAAATGCTATGTCTCTTAGTGCTTGCACTTTTAGAGTAACAGGAAGTGGTGATGCATCAATGAGATCCAGTCTGGTCATAAACTGATGTGCCATGTCAGTCACTTGCAGACTCCATTCTCCGGCGATGTTAAACTTGTGACCCAGATAGTTGTAGGTCTCGTGTCTAGTATACACTCTGAGTGGCTGGTCTAAGATGGTAAAATCGGGGGGTTGGTCGGCCTTAGATCTATACCAACGGTTGCCACCGCTCCTCCTCTCATAGAAAACTGCACATTTACTGTGCTTTACTTGTAGGCCAGACCACGTCAGGAATCTGTCAAACATGACAACATGTTTTTAATCACGCCTTCATCTCGGGATGCGACGGCCACATCGTCATCATAGCCCTGGACTGGGTTCGTGACAGGATGTGGGGTGGGGCATGTGCGCAGAGCCATTTTAGCCATTGATTTATTGCAATGATAAAGTTCACAGCACTCCATGGACAACCAGTTTTGATTCCTACCTCCAGTGGTATTAGTCTGGTGAGGTCTTTTCCACAGATCACTTGTAGGTAGGAATCACGATATATATCTTTTATTATGTCCACATAGATCTTAGGGAGCTGTATCTCTTCCAATGCTTCAATCATGACTCGATGAGGCAATGTGCCAAAGGCATCTCTGAAGTCAAGAAAGACAATGTATAACTTAACAGATTCGTGCTTAAAATCGTCAATGGCAGTTTTTAAGCAGAAAACATGCTCATTCATGCCTTGTCGCTCAATGTAAGCTTTTTGTTTGTTAGACAGACTTCCAGTGTCGACCAGCCAAGGTAGTGTTTACACACACTTACTTACACACTCACACACAGACTCACTTACACACACACTCACAGACTCACTTACACACACACTCAAACTCTCTTAACCCACATAAA
>CM060633.1:38235908-38245908 GCA_030578275.1 Meda fulgida
TGAAGAACACAGGTTTTAAAAACTACCATAGAAAACAATTAGCCTAACTAATATACTGTACATTTCAAGCATTATTAAAGACAATAAACACTCAGTAATTAAAAAAGAACAAATAAAAAAAAATTGCAATAGCAACAAATAGATACACCTGAACAAAGATACGATTGAAACAGTGTTTTAACATTTTCAGGTGTTCAGGTACAGAAACTGTAATCACACTGCACTTTATTAATAAAATATACATTACAAATATAGTGACAGTTATTCAGTCTCTGTCTTCTGTTGTGTGATTAGTGTTATTATAGAGACGCTGCAGGAATATTAGGCTGCTGTCCCTTTAAGAGCTGCACGATTACACACGCCTCATGATGCCTGTAAAACGGCGAGTTTAAAATCACATTAAAATAACTTTTTCTGTTCGCAGCACAGATATAGCCTGGCACAAGTCATGTGCGATGGCCGGCGCCATCTTGGAAAATCTTGTTCAAAATGTTCAGGAAGGATCAGAGGAGGTGTGATGTGTGTGTCGGATCATGGCCGAGACGTCAAATATCAGGAATTCCACTCTCCTGTTATCAGCTGTCAATCAAGCTGTCAATCAAAGTTAACCACGCCCTTATTTGTCATACATTTTATATCTAAATACGATCTAAACTAACGAGTTAGAAAAAAATCCACCCCGCTCACAGTTGTCAGGCACTCGGAACCTGTCGAAAAACACAATAAAAGTCCATGGGAGCAACCTGTAAAAACATGAATTTATGCTGTGAAAACGGACATTTTAACATGAGGGTCTATGGACATGTGCTCCCTTCTGGGACCGGCCCCTAGTGGAGTCTACATGTACTGCAGTTTTTCGCACTTCCGGGTCGCCTTCATTTTTCAGATTAGATGTTGCTGCTTGCCCTACAAGTGACACATATGACCTCGCATCCCTCTTCCCTGTGTCTTCTTCTTCTTCTCCATGTCAGATGTGAACGAGTGTGCGAACCCGACCACCTGCATCAGTGGCCTGTGCCTGAACACAGAGGGCAGTTACATCTGCAGCTGCCCCCCGGACTTCCAGCTCAACCCCACCGGCGTCGGCTGCGTCGGTCAGAAACTCTTCATTTCCTTGACGAGGCATTATTTTCACCAACGACATTTTCTCACAGACCAAAACGAGATGATAACTAAATAAAAACCAGTTTTGAATGACAAAAACTATGACGAATCTATTGACATTTACGTGGATGTGCACAGATGCGCACATTTGTTGGCATGCGCTTGATGCATGTCTCATAAAACGTCAAAAAATGTAAACGTCTGGGAGTAAGAGAAGAGCACACATATGGATAGATCTGTTTATTATGGGTTGGAAATTTGAGAGAAATTCTAAATGAATGCATTACAATTGAACTAAACCCATCAGATTTTAGTCGACTAAAACAATTCAGATGACTAAAATATCCAACTAAAATGAGCTCCAACTCATGATGTCGTGTGTGTGTGTGTGTGTGTGTGTGTGTGTGTGTGTGTGTGTGTGTGTGTGTGTGTGTGTGTGTGTGTGTGTGTGTGTGTGTGTTGCAGACACTCGCTCTGGAACCTGCTTCCTGGAGGTCCACAGTCGCGGCGACGGCTCGGACAGTCTGAGCTGCTCCACTGAGATCGGCGTCGGCGTATCCAAAGCGTCCTGTTGCTGTTCCCTGGGTCAGGCCTGGGGGTCACCCTGTGAGACCTGCCCACTGCTCAACTCCTGTGAGTCTCACACACACACACACACACACACACACACACACACACACACACACCTGTGACACCTGCCCACTGCTCAACTCCTGTGAGTCTCACTCACACACACACACACACACACCTGTGACACCTGCCCACTGCTCAACTCCTGTGAGTCACACACACACACACACACACACACACACACACACACACACACACACACACACCTGTGACACCTGCCCACTGCTCAACTCCTGTGAGTCACACACACACACACACACACACACACACACACACACACACACACACACACACACACACACACACACACACACACACACCTGTGAGACCTGCCCACTGCTCAACTCCTGTGAGTCTCACACACACACACACACACACACACACACACACACACACACACACCTGTGAGACCTGCCCACTGCTCAACTCCTGTGAGTCTCACACACACACACACACACACACACACACCTGTGAGACCTGCCCACTGCTCAACTCCTGTGAGTCTCACACACACACACACACACACCTGTGAGACCTGCCCACTGCTCAACTCCTGTGAGTCTCACACACACACACACACACACACACACGAGCTCTCGATTTGTTCACTGATTGCTATTGTTTCTCTCTCAGCCGAGTACAAGATTCTGTGTCCCGGAGGAGAAGGATTCCGACCCAATCCGATCACGGTGATACTAGAGGGTAGTTCTAGAGTGCACACACACACACACACACACACACACACACACACACACACACACACGTTCTCCAGTGCTGTGTGTTGACTGTTGTGTCTGTGTGTCAGATATCAACGAGTGTCAGGAGCTGCCTGGTCTGTGTCAGGGGGGAAACTGCATCAACACGTTTGGCAGTTTTCACTGTGAATGTCCGAAAGGTTTCGAACTCAACGGAGACACCAGGATCTGTGAAGGTCAGTCAAACTTCCTCTTTCACACACTCTTTCTGTGTCTCTTACTAAGTCAAGTGCGTTTTATTTATATAGTGCTTTTACACACAGTACGCTGTTTCACAGCAGCTGTGCAGATAGAAAGCTTTCGAGAAACCAGCCAGAAAACTAAACAATCATAAAAAAAATAACTATGAAGCTGCAAAAATCTCAGCCAATCAGGATGGACACATTTGAAGCTTAATATACACTACTAGTCAGTTTGGGTTCTGTAAGATTTTTAATGTTTTTAAAAGAAGTCGAGTAAAAATACAAAAATAAATCAGTAATATTGTGAAATATTATTACAATTAGAAAGAAATTTATTCATCAAGGATTACAGTAAGTTACAGTAAAGACATTTATAATGTTACAAAAGATTCTATTTCAAATAAATACTGTTTTCAACACTGATGATAATAATAATGTATGTTTTTGGAGCATCAGATCCTCATATTATCCTGATTTCTGAAGGATCATGTGACACTGAAGACTGGAGTAATGATGCTGAAACTCAGCTTTGATCACAGGAATAAATTACATTTTAAAATATATTAAAATAGAAAATAGTTATTTTAAATTGTCATAATATTTAACAATATTACTATTTTGTGTGTGTGTGTGTGTATTTTAATCAAATAGAGAGTTAAGTCAAAGAGACTTCTTTTAAAAACAAAAATCTTCCCGATCCAAAACTTCTAACTGGACGTCTGTGGCCGTGGCTACCAACAGCAAAGTGGCAGATTCAGAAACCAAGCAGAAGACAAAATGTTGATGATGATGCATGGTAATGGACCCTGTGTGACTACGATTGAATGACTCTTATTAACATATAAAGTGCATTGCATCGAAAGCAAGCTGGGCCCATTATAACCAGTAATACTGATAGTAAATGAATGCTGCTTGCACTACTTCCAACAAATGCATTTGAAACATTTGCTTTGACTCAACAACAGACATAGTCAAGTCATCTTCATTTATACAGCACTTTTAACAATGTAGATGTTTCACAGCAGCTTTACAGAGATACACATATCATTTAAGGTAACAGAGATTGTTCTGGCTTTATAGCGGTTCTTGAATAATGTTATTTTCCAGCTAAAGTTAGTTTGGATTGATTCACTTCTGTTGAAATGATCATTTGTTGTTAAATTAGGGGCCGCTAAGACGCCGGCGTTCTCTCTGAACAGACTTTACACTGAACCTGTGAGAAACGCTGATGCGTTCACATGCGCATTAAGAGCTGATTCTATAGTTATGTGCGTTTGAATATGTGTGCGCAGGTTTGTAATTCCCTACAAATCATGCCTAAACAAACTACTTGTCTTGCCTATACATTTTAATACAGAATTTTATTTATTTGATCACTTCGGGTTAGGGACGCGAACCGAATTCCCCACAACGCTTTATCTGTAGAGTGGTACAGGGATCCTCCATAGAGTGAAATGTGCCTGTTTAAAATGTAAGAATGAAAATATCTATTGTGTGTGTAGATGTGGATGAGTGTGAGCGGCCTGGCATCTGTGGTCCGGGTCAGTGTTACAACACTATTGGAAACTACACCTGCATCTGCCCGCCGGAGTACATGCAGATCAACGGAGGAAACAACTGCATGGGTGAGTCTGCACACGCGTCGCCAATGATTATCATTATAGCCATCGTTTATAATTAACAGTATAGTTATCGGTATATTTATTAGGGGTGGGGGAGAAAATCGATTCAAAATGAATCTCGTTTCTATCTTCTACCGATTCACAAATTTCAAAAATCGATTTTTTTAAAGTGTTCTTTAACTCCATAAGCCGTGAAAAAGGATCGCGAATTCAGTTCTCTTTCAGAGCTAATTGCGCTTGCATGGTCAAATACACCCACAATTGTGTAAAAATGCATATCGTGGGGAGTATTCATGTATACACAAACTGTTAAATCCTACGCGAATGTAACAGTCAGGATAAAATCGGATGCGTAACAGTATATTAGATCCATGCATTCATTCTTAAAGGGGCCGCAGCCTCATTAACTTGCATTAATGTTAATAAAATAAAATCACACTGCTTTTGTCTGAATCACTTATGAATCTTGAAAACTGGGTTTCCTTTAGTACCGATTGTGACGTGTTTGTTGTGGTGTGTGTGTGTGTTCAGACATGCGGAAGAGCTTGTGTTACAGGAACTACTACTCTGATAACGCCACCTGTGATGGAGAACTCACCTTCAACATGACCAAGAAGTTCTGCTGCTGCTCGTACAACATCGGCCGGGCCTGGAATAAACCCTGCGAGCGCTGTCCCGTCCCCAGCACCAGTGAGACACACACTGCACATCTGCTCGTGTAGCAGACGCTTTTACCCAAAGCAAATGAGGAATGCTATGGAAGCTTGTTTCCGCCACAAAATAAAAAATAAAAAAGATTATTGCTACTTTATCTCACAATTGCTATTTTACATCTCGCAATTCTGACTTTAATTCAATTGCGTGTTACAAGGTCAGAATTGCGTGATATAAACTCACAATTGCATGTTATACAGTCAGAATTGCATGATATAAATTCGCAATTTCGAGAAATAAACTCGCAATTCTAACTTTTCTCTCGCAACTGCAAGTTTATATCTCGCAATTCTGACATCTTTTCTCAGAATTGTGAGAGTCCAATTCTAAAGAAAAAAAAGCCTGTCAATTCTGACTTTAATTCTATCGCGTTACAAGGTCAAAATTGCGAGATATAAAGTCAGAATTGCGAGTTTATTTCTCGAAATTGCGACTTTATATCATGCAATTCTGACTTTATAACACGCAATTGTGAGTTTATGTCTTGTAATTCTGACTTTATAACACGCAATTGAACTAAAGTCAGAATTGTGAGATCGCAATTGTGAGATAAAAAGTAGCAATTATCTTTTTTTCTTTTTTATTCTGTGGCGAAAACAAGCTTCTATAGAATACAGCAAGTGATAGAGACATTAACACAAGAAGAGCAAAGTTTAAAACATGGTCTAGAAGTGAACTGGGAAGTATTTCAGTGAAACAGTGGAGGCGTAGAAGAAAGAGGCTGTTTCCTGAATATTGTCAGGGATTGTCAGGGACACACACACACACACAGTCATGACCGTCACATGGTTCTCTGCTGCAGATGAGTTCGCTGTGCTGTGTGGAAGTGAGAGACCGGGATATTTCATTGACTTCTACACTGGACAAGTCATTGGTAAACACATTCATCACACACACTTAAAGACATTCAAACACACATGTTCCTCTAAGACTTCACATCCACCCTGTGTGTCTGTCTGTGATCCGCAGACATCGACGAGTGCCGTGAGATCCCCGGCGTGTGTGACAACGGCGTGTGTATCAACATGGTCGGCAGTTTCCGCTGTGAATGTCCGATGGGTTTCGTTTATAATGACAAGCTGCTGATCTGTGAGGGTACGAGCTCCATCTGTGTCTCTGAAGTCATGTATCTAACAGCAGAATGAGTGACGGAGCTGCGTGTGTGACGGGTTCTAGATTAACAATCTATGAGAAATTATGATTTACTTCCAACATGAGAGGCTCTGTGTATGATGTTAGGCAGTGTTGGGGAAAGTTACTTTTAAAAGTAATGCGTTACTCCCCAAAAAAGTAACTAATTGCATTACTTGGTTACTTTTTATGAAAAGTAATGCGCTACGTTACTTTTGCGTTACTTTTTTTCACCTGGGCTGGGCTTGGGTTTGATTTTTAATAACAAAAAACTAAAATTCTGAAAAACAAACCTTTCAGCTGTGCTGCTGTTCTGGATTAAAGAAGTTACAGGAGAAGGAAGTTCAACACTTTTTTTTCTAAGTCTAATCTAAAGTGATTTTTGTTTATTAGTATGGTTGAATTAGGTTAAAAAAAGACATTAGTTAATAAAGTGAGATTAAATACATAAAGTATATTTGTGTCATTTAATATAGTTAAGTATAGTTATAGTTTATTTAAGTTTTGCGTAAAATTCTGAGATTGCATTTTACAGTTTTTATTCATTTTGAGGAACACTGAATGTTTTCGTGCAAGTGAGACGAGTAAATGCATGTTTGCATTTAGTCTAGAACTAAAATACCCATCATGTTTACACACAGCTCCTAACTTTATTTCTCTCAACATGTCAGTCAATAAATGTGAAAAAGTGACTAGCGTTACTTATTTCAAAAAGTAACGTAAGATATTTTGTTGTAAATTGAAAAGGTAATGTTACTTTACTAGTTACTTGAAAAAGTAATCTGATCACGTAACTGAAGTTACTTGTAATGAGTTACTCATAACACTGATGTTAAGTGTGTGTGTGTGTGTGTGTGTGTGTGTGTGTGTGTGTGTGTGCGTGTGTGTGTGTGTGTGTGTGTGTGTGTGTGTGTGTGTGTGTGTGTGTGTGTGTGTGTGTGTGTGTGTGTGTGTGTGTGTGTGTGTGTGTGTGCAGATATTGACGAGTGTCAGAACGGGCCGGTGTGTCAGCAGAACGCCGTCTGTCTGAACGTTCCTGGAAGTTTCCGCTGTGAGTGCAGACCTGGATACCGGCAAACTCCCACCCAGCAGTGTGTCGGTGAGTGTGTGTCAGACATTTCCCGACTCATAACGCTGCTACTCCGATATCGAAGTTAATAGAACAAAAAAGCAACAGCAGCTATCATGCTTAACAGAAATGTTAAAGTGTGATTTGATGTGATCTCTCTCAGATCGTAACGAGTGTGCTGAGAATCCAAACATCTGCAGTCCGGGTCAGTGTATCGACACGGTGGGTAGTTACCGCTGCCTCTGCCCCAACGGCTTCACATCCACCCCAGACCTGTGTATTGGTGAGAGATCAGCTTCACACACCCGTCTGTCTGTCTGTGCATCCTCATGTAGATAACTAACTAACTACCTAAATATCTGTTGTCTGTATTCATAACTAATTGACCATCTGTTCATAACTTACTGTCTGTTTCATAACTAACTTACAGTCTGTGGTCCATGTTCATAACTAACCAACCAGCTGTTTATAACTAACCATCCGCCTGTTTTCATAACTTGCTGTCCATGTTCATAACTAACCATCCGCCTGTGTTCATATTTAACTGACTATCTGTGTTCATAACTAACTTACTATCTGTGTTCATAACTAACCATCCGCCTGTGTTCATAACTAACCATCCGCCTGTGTTCTTAACTAACCATCCGCCTGTGTTCATAACTAACCATCTGCCTGTGTTCATAACTAACCAACCAGCCGTGTTTATAACTAACCATCCGCCTGTGTTCATAACTTCCTGTTCAAGGTCATAACTAACCATCCGCTTGTGTTCATATTTAACTGACTATCTGTGTTCATAACTAACTTACTATCTGTGTTCATAACTAACCATCCGCCTGTGTTCATAACTAACCAACGTGTTCATAACTTACCAACCGCCTGTGTTCATAACTTACCAACCGCCTGTGTTCTTAACTAACCATCCGCCTGTGTTCATAACTAACCATCTGCCTGTGTTCATAACTAACCAACCAGCCGTGTTTATAACTAACCATCCGCCTGTGTTCATAACTTCCTGTTCATGGTCATAACTAACCATCTGCTTGTGTTCATATTTAACTGACTATCTGTGTTCATAACTAACTTACTATCTGTGTTCATAACTAACCATCCGCCTGTGTTCATAACTAACCAACGTGTTCATAAATTACCAACCGCCTGTGTTCATAACTTACCATACGCCTGTGTTCATAACTAACCATCCGCCTGTGTTCATAACTAACCATCCACCTGTGTTCATAACTAACCATCCGCCTGTGTTCATAATTAACCATCCGCCTGCGTTCATAACTTATCAACCGCCTGTGTTCATAACTAACCAACCCCTCGTGTTCATAACATACGAACCGCCTGTGTTCATAACTTACCATCCGCCTGTGTTCATAACTTACCAACCGCCTTGTGTTCATATTTAACTGACTATCTGTGTTCATAACTAACTTACTATCTGTGTTCATAACTAACCATCCGCCTGTGTTCATAACTAACCAATGTGTTCATAACTTTCCAACCGTCTGTGTTCATAACTAACAATCCGCCTGTGTTCATAACTAACCATCCACCTGTGTTCATAACTAACCATCCGCCTGTGTTCATAACTAACCATCTACCTGTGTTAATTACTAACCATCCGCCTGTGTTTATAATTAACCATCCGCCTGTGTTCATAACTAACCACCCGCCTGTGTTCATAACTTACCAACCGCCTGTGTTCATAACTAATCAACCGCCCGTGTTCATAACTTACCAACCGCCTGTGTTCATAACTAACCATCTGCCTGTGTTCATAACTTACCAATCGCCTGTGTTCATAACTAACCATCCGCCTGTGTTCATAACTTAACCATCCACCTGTGTTCATAACTAACCATCCGCCTGTGTTCATAACTAACCATCCACCTGTGTTCATAACTAACCAACGTGTTCATAACTAACCAATCGCCTGTATTCATAACTAACCATCCACCTGTGTTCATAACTAACCAACGTGTTCATAACTAACAAACTGCCTGTGTTCATAACTAACCATCCACCTGTGTTCATAACTAACCATCCACCTGTGTTCATAACTAACCATAACTAAACAACTGCCTGTATTCATAACTAACCATACGCCTGTGTTCATGACTAACCATCCGCCTGTGTTCATAACTAACCATCCGCCTGTGTTCATAACTAACCATCCACCTGTGTTCATAACTAACCAACCGCCTGTGTTCATAACTAACCATCCACCTGTGTTCATAACTAACCATCCACCTGTGTTCATAACTAACCATAACTAAACAACTGCCTGTGTTCATAACTAACCATCCGCCTGTGTTCATGACTAACCATCCGCCTGTGTTCATAACTAACCATCCGCCTGTGTTCATAACTAACCATCCGCCTGTGTTCATAACTAACCATCCACCTGTGTTCATAACTAACCAACTGCCTGTGTTCATAACTAACCAACTGCCTGTGTTCATAACTAACCATCCGCCTGTGTTCATAACTAACCATCCGCCTGTGTTCATAACTAACCATCCGCCTGTGTTCATAACTAACCATCCGCCTGTGTTCATAACTAACCATCCGCCTGTGTTCATAACTAACCATCCACCTGTGTTCATAACTAACCAACTGCCTGTGTTCATAACTAACCATCCGCCTGTGTTCATAACTAACCATCCGCCTGTGTTCATAACTAATCATCCGCCGGTGTTCATAACTAACTAACCATCTGTGGTCTGTGTTCAGATCTGGACGAGTGCGAGCGTCAGCCGTGTGGAAATGGAACCTGTAAGAACA
>CM060633.1:38250908-38258408 GCA_030578275.1 Meda fulgida
TGCCCAACTTTACAGCAGAAAAAAACATGTTTACAGTCTGGTGCAAAAAGTGGTTTTGGTCTATAAAGCTAATTTTGCCCTTCATGACGACTGTGAGGGGGGTGAATTTAAAAAAAACTAATTCGTTTAAATTATATTAAGCCTTAAAGTTGTGCATAATTAAGGGCGTGGCCACTGGAGTGACAGGTGGATTGCCGCTGATGTCACTGCTAGCCGTTTGTCTGCTAGCGTTAGCGTCACGTCACCTCAGCTAATCCGCTCGCTGCACATTTGCGTTTAACCGGGAGTGACGCAGCCAAGATGGCGACGGCCGGCTCCGCCCACTTTGGGCTTCAAAAATGCCCTTCAGGGGCCTCATTTATAACCGTTGCGTCGCACATAACAGGCCCTGAAAGAGGCGTACGCCACTTCCGAAGCATAAGTTGTGATTTACAAAAACAAACTTGACGGGAAATTTATTTTGCGCACCTGCGCACATTTCCTCTGGCATGCTGTGTTTTAACTACAGAGATATAATTGCTTATCATGATAATAGCAGATAGTCTGAGTTTTTTTTCGTGGAAATAATGCACAACGAGGCCTATTCGTTTCCATTAAAAATATAAATCAATTGAAAATACTATTTGGCCAGTGGAAAAGATTGAGATAAACTTTTTTTAAATGTATTGTATAGTATTGGATTTATGGGATAGGATGGGCAACTAAATGATTTTTAGCAATGTAACGTGACGGCACATCCGTATCTCATCTCATTGTCCTAATGTCTAGGACCGTTAAACACGTGAATGAATAATGATATGCAAATGATATGCAGATGAGGATATGCATAGTAAAACGAGGCGTTGTAAGCTCAGGTATGGTTATTTCGGGGAGGAGACGCATGTTCACAGTCTTCCTCTGACTGGGGTTATAAAGGGAATTCTGCGCAGGTTCTGCCGTACACACGCTTTTATAAAACGCACAGCTGTATAAATGAGACCCCAGAAACACTACGGGTGACGTCAAGGACAGTACGCCCATTGTTTTTTACAGTCGATGGTTTAAACTAGGGCTGCACGATTCTTGCTAACATGTGAATCACGATTTTTCTCCATGGGAATTGAGATCACGATTCACTTACACGAGTCTCATTTTTTCAACCAAAATTTATTGCACTCAAGTAAAACAACAACAACAAAACACAGGACATTCAGTGTGCAGTAACACAAAATTGTCTAAATTGTTTAAGCTGCGTTTTTGGGTTGTGTTAGCCTATGTAGCTGTCTGTGTGAACTAAAAGAAAGTGTAGGCTATATATAATGTTTTCTGGCTAGTTTACTTTAACTTTTTTTATAATACACCATACTTTCACCCAAACTGAATAATTAAAAACAAATTTAAATGGGTAGCCTAAATCTTCTATAAATATTTTTGAGTCTTCATTTTCTTTTTTTTTTTGCCTACTGCAGTTCTTCTTAAAACTGACTAAACATGCTTATTCTGTGCATTTTGGGCACTTTCATTGCGCTTTCACTTTAATTGAGCGTGAGCAGTGCAGCAAAAATAGACTGGGTGCCGAAACCGCTTCACTGCTAATTGATTGGTTAGTTAATGTTTTTTTTGTTATTGTGTGACCCCTTATTTACACTGCACACGCCACGGCTACCGGAGCTGATCGCGCCCACTCTAGGCAATGCTTGTGTTTACACCAGCCACGCCGCGCGGCGTTAAGAAGCGTCCCGGCTCCGCTAAAGATAGCGCCTAGCCTGTTGACGGACGCTGCGTCCAAGCCGAACCGTAAATACTTTAAATAAAGGGGTCAGTGTGACCAATATCACGCGTGAATGCAGCATGATCTGAAAGCAGGGAAATACAAAGAAGTGAATCGCCATCATTAAGAAAATAGATTGCATTTATGTTTGAATCGAGATCGTGATTTTTTTCCGATTAATCCTGCAGCCCTAGTTTAAACTGATCAAGTCCAGCTTTATTTCCATAGCGCATACAATACAGATTGTCTATAGCAGCCGTTTTCACAATAAATTGTGAAACAGTCAATTTCAGCTATGGATAATATTACTGGGTTTTGTCTGTTTTTGGTCATGTGACATGCATCTCCATCATGTTGTGTGTGTCTGTCATGATCAGACACGAACGAGTGTGAGCTGGGGAACCCGTGTGGGAACGGCACCTGCACAAACGTGGAGGGAGCGTTCGAGTGCAGCTGCGAAGAGGGCTTCGAGCCCGGACCCATGATGACCTGTGAAGGTCAGTGACCTCTGGTGATGATGATGCACTTCCTGTAGTTGCTGATGTACTTCCTGTCGGCCGCTCTCGAGCACAGATTGATTCACCACTCTCACTCGTGTTCACACAGAACGTGCTCTTGCATTCTGCACTGTAAAAACTATTTTTCAAAGTTGTAAATAAAACTAAGATTATTTATATAGTGATAACTATAACCATAAATATATTGATAACTTTAACAATAAATATAATGATAACCATAACAATAGTGATAACTATAACTATAACCATTACTGTTATAACTATAACCATAAATATACTGATGACTTTAACAATAAATATAGCGATAACATTACTATAATAACTATAACCATAACTATAATAACTATAACCATTACTATAATAACTATAACCATAACTATAATAACTATAACCATTACTATAATGATAACTATAACCATAACTACAGTAATAACTATAGCTATAACTATAATAACTATTACCATTACTATAATGCTAACTATTACCATAACTACAGTGATAACTATAACCATAACTACAGTGATAACTATAGCTATAACTATAATAACTATAACCATTACTATAATGCTAACTATAACCATAACTACAGTGATAACTATAACCATAACTATAGTGAAAACTATAGCCATTACTATAATGATAACGATAACTATGATGATAACTATAATGAGAACTAAAACTTTAATAATAATTATAACCATAACAATAGCCATAACTATAACAATATATAGCAACAGCTCCACTGATAATGATAACTAGATCTGCTCGAGCTCTTAAAAGTCTGAAAGAAACGCCCTACGCCGTCCACACCAACCAATCACACGGAGTGCTAGTGTGTATTTGAGTAAAACATGTGACATGTTTTCAGATGTAAACGAGTGTTCCCAGAATCCTCTGCTGTGTGCATTCCGCTGTGTCAACACGGTGGGGTCGTACGAATGCAGGTGTCCAGTGGGATACGTGCTGAGAGAAGACCGACGGATGTGCAAAGGTAAAGACCGTCATAAACACACACACACACACACACACACATCATTAACAGATCTCAGTTGATCGTGATGCGTACGGACCGGGACGCGGTTCGGCACGCGTGTGATTCGCGGATTAACTGCTAAACCATCATAGAGTAAAAGTTTATAATTTGGACATGTTTTGTCTTGCCAGTTTACACACAAAACTATTTTAAACACTGAAGAAGAGGCGAAAATTGACACTCGTGCGTGTTATCTGTGCGAACAGCCACACACACACACACACACAAAGCACACGCACACGCACAGAGAGAGAGAGAGAGAGAGAGAGACCAATGCAGAGAGAGAGAGAGAGAGAGAGAGAGACACCAATGCAGAGAGAGAGAGAGAGAGAGAGAGAGAGAGACACCAATGCAGAGAGAGAGAGAGAGAGAGAGAGAGAGACCAATGCAGAGAGAGAGAGAGAGAGAGAGAGAGACCAATGCAGAGAGAGAGAGAGAGAGAGAGAGACCAATGCAGAGAGAGAGAGAGAGAGAGAGAGACACCAATGCAGAGAGAGAGAGAGAGAGAGAGAGAGAGAGACACCAATGCAGAGAGAGAGAGAGAGAGAGAGAGAGAGAGAGAGACACCAATGCAGAGAGAGAGAGAGAGACGCCAATGCAGAGAGAGAGAGAGAGAAACACCAATGGAGAGAGAGAGAGAGAGAGACCGATGGAGAGAGAGACCGATGGAGAGAGAGAGACCGATGGAGAGAGAGAGAGACCGATGGAGAGAGAGACCGATGGAGAGAGAGAGACCGATGGAGAGAGAGAGAGACCGATGGAGAGAGAGAGAGAGAGAGAGACCGATGGAGAGAGAGAGAGAGAGAGAGACCGATAGAGAGAGAGAGACCGATGGAGAGAGAGAGAGAGACCGATGGAGAGAGAGAGAGAGAGAGAGAGAGAGAGAGAGAGAGAGAGAGAGAGAAAGGTGCATTTCAGACAGCGCTTGAACACCAATATAATTCCTCCTTCACGTTTCCTTGCAACACATGCAAACAAAATCATGTCTAAATGCCCGTCTCGGCAAGTGTTCTCTGGGTTATGTGATAAGTGAACCGTGAAGAAATCTTTTTTTTCGGTCTGTGCTGTCGGTCTTAAAGTGACAGCAGACTAATATTCCTACTGTTGTCTGTGCCATTAATATTAATAAAACAACAAAATACAGCTTTAACAAAGATGAAACTATATTTAATTTCTACAGTGAACAAATAGTTAGGCTTAATTATTCATTTCTGTACCTGAACACTACTATTAGACTTTGTAACTTTCCTATTCAGTATTCATCTCTGCTTGTCATTTCTGTATTTGTTTCTATTTTATTACTGACTGTTTACTTGTCTTTAATAATGTTTGAATTTGATCAGTGTACCAGATTTTTTTATTTATTCTTTTGCCGATCCGAAAAATGGTCCGATCCGTGACTCAAAAACCGTAAATGATCCGAACCATGAATTTTGTGACCCGTTGCAACACTACATTTCATGTTGCTTAACCCCGCTTGTGTTCATCAGATCAGAACGAGTGCGAGGACGGGCTGGACGACTGCGCCTCCAGAGGGATGACCTGTAAGAATCTGATCGGCACGTACATGTGCATCTGCTCGCCGGGATACACCAGACAGCCCAACGGAGACAGCTGCGTGGGTGAGCCACACACACACACACACACGCGTTTACCAGCGCTCACATCAGTACTCACAGTCCTGACGTGTGTGTTTGTGTGCAGATCTGAACGAATGCACGGCCAAGCCTGGCATCTGTGAGAACGGGCGCTGCGAGAACACGGTGGGGAGTTACCGATGCGTCTGCGATCAGGGCTTCAGTCCCAGCCCTAGCAGAACCGACTGCATCGGTAAGAGTGTGATCTCACTGTCACCTCATATCAAACATCAAGCTTAGCGTCAGTTCTGGCAGTGACGTTAGTCAAGCTCGCATCAGTGACTATCAGCTGATCCTCTACCTATCCACAGTGTTCCTGCGCCCCATGATGCTTTGCGGGAATTATGGGTGTAACTTCCTTTAAGCTGTAAACAATCGGTGAAAGACTAGCTCTATGGACGCAATAATATACACTACCGTTCAAAAGTTACGGGTCGGTAAGATTTTTTATGTTTTTAAAAGAAGTCTCTTCTGCTCACCGAGGCTGCATTTATTTGATTAAAAATACAAAACAAACCCAGTAATATTGTGAAATATTATTATAATGTAAATCATCTGTTTTCTATGTGAATATCTAGTAAAGTGTAATTTATTCCTGTGATCAAAGCTGAGTTTCAGCATCATTACTCCAGTCTTCAGTGTCACATGATCCTTCAGAAATCAGGATAATATGAAGATCTGATGCTCAAGAAACATTTATGATTATTATCACAGTTGAACACAGTTGTGCTGCTTCATATTTTAGTGCAAACAGTGATTCATTTTTTTCAGGATTCTTTGAAAGTTGAAGAGAAAAGCATTTCATTAAAAAATAAATATTTTGCATTATTATAAATGTCTTTACTGTCACTTTATATCAATTTCATGCGTCCTTTCTGAAGAAAAGTATTAATTTCTTTAAAAAAACAAAAACAAATGTACCCCAAACTTTTGAACGGTAGTGTATATATATATATATATTTTTTTTTTTTATTTATTTTTTTTTAAACCGTGTATGATGACATATATTATTCTACTCACCCTTCATCCATTGAACATTAAAAGGACATTTAAAAGTGTAAAAGCATCAACAAGGTATTTTCAACAGACCATGAATAATCTCTGAAAAAGCATCTTCCCACAGCAAAATCGGTCGGCTAAAAATCACTGGTAATCTGTATTATGTAACGTACGCCTTAATAATAAAAAAAGTTTTACTTCACCATTGCGTGATACTATTTTAAAGTGATTTCAGTCATTTTGACACATAATAAATTGTATTTACCTGTGAAACCAAACCTGGAAAGAGACGTGAGGATTTGGGGAGGATTCCAGTGAATTATTAATGGTATACATCGTAAATTAAATCGGGAGAACAGACCACAAATGTGCAGTATATGTTGAGCTTTATCATACTATTACAGCGAAATTCAAAAGTAAAAAAGAAAATAATCATGAGGAAAAGAATGCAGAGCTCCTACTATAGATATTCTTGTTATAACGTGACGTTAAAATACCAAGTGTTACGTTAATCTCATGTTATTCTTAGATAAAACATGAAAGAAAACTGACAGCTCATTAAGTCAAACTGAGGGATCAGCTTTATTTGTAGGGCAACCTTATGATTTGAAAATATTCGTTTCAGTCTTTTTGAAAGGGAGTTCCCCAAACCGGAAGTGCCGCCCATAATTCAGAACGCAGTAACCCGTCAGGAATAAGGTGGTCAGGATTACCCTCCTCCCTCCCCAGCTCCTCCTGTCTTCAGTCAGGATTTGGCATTCTGAATCAGACTAAGTTCTCGAATTACATTGTACATTAAAATATTGACATTAATGATATCTGCAATACATTCTCGTTGGTTCTTATCTGTTTACCCTAAGGGGGGTTATTGCTGCTCTCATCCATGCTAGGCTGTTCTTGCCCGGAACAGAACCAGACTGCCAATCCAAACTGTATGCTAATTGTCAATCTTATTTGAAGATAGTGGTCCTGACAGAACTGATTCTTCTAAAACTCCATGACATCCACTTGACAAACATTGTTTAAGCTATCATCTAAATCGCACTGTATGTTTATGATCATGTTTGTTTTGCTAATAACAGCCGCTGTGTGTGTGTGTGTTTGTTAGATAACCGTCAGGGCTTCTGCTTCCTGGAGGTTCTCCAGACCATGTGTCAGATGAGTTCCAGCAGTCGGGTCAGCGTTAGGAAGTCCGAGTGCTGTTGTGACGGGGGCCGAGGCTGGGGGCCAAACTGTGAGATCTGCCCTTTACCCGGAACCACACACTTCAGGAGGATGTGTCCACTGGGACACGGATACACCACTGACGGCCAGGGTAACACACACACACACACACACACACACACACTACAGGAGGATGTGTCCACTGGGACACGGATACACCACTGACGGCCAGGGTAACACACACACACACACACACACACACTACAGGAGGATGTGTCCACTGGGACACGGATACACCACTGACGGCCAGGGTAACACACACACACACACTTCAGGAGGATGTGTCCACTGGGACACGGATACACCACTGACGGCCAGGGTAACACACACACACACACA
>CM060633.1:38268408-38275908 GCA_030578275.1 Meda fulgida
AGTCATGCGTTAGACTCCCAGAGGAGGCATGAACCGACTTCGAAGGCTATGTATGTCGCTTTGGATAGAAGCGTTTGCCAAATGCATCGATGAAAATGTCAAATGTAAATGTTTAAAAAATGTTCAAATGTAAATTTCCTCCGTTTTCTCAGAGTTGCCCTCTCTTCCAGTTCTTCCAGTCTTACAGCGGCATCCGTAATCGTAATCACGATTAGAAATTAGTTAAATTAAACTATCGATTAATAGTGCTGCCCTATTGTACATGTGTCCATTCCTCTAACAGTGTGTGTTTATTATTTATTATCCTTTATTTAACCAGGTGAAAACTCATTGAGATTAAAAAATCTCTTTTACAAGAGTGTGTGTGTGTGTGTGTGTGTGTGTGTGTGTGTGTGTGTGTGTGTGTGTGTGTGTGTGTGTGTGTGTGTGTGTGTGTGTGTGTGTGTGTGTGTGTGTGTGTGTGTGTGTGTGTGTGTGTGTGTGTGTGTGTTTCTCCAGAACGATCTGGACTCAGCCAGTGTGGACGTGGACGACACACTCCAGCTCCATCTGAACATCAGCACGCTGAAGAGCAAAGACCACATCATCGAGTTCATCCCGGCGCTGTCGACGCTCACCGATCACGTGCGTTACGCCATCGAGTACGGCAACGACGACGGCCTGTTCCTGATGAACCAGAAGCACGGCGTCAGCTACCTGCACACATCCAAGAAGAAGCCTCTCCAGCCGGGTGTGTATTCTCTGCAGATCCGCAGCGTGGGCCGGGCCGGGGGACTCGAGCCGGGGGACTCGGACTACCTCAGCGCGCAGCTGGGACACGCTCTGCTCATGCGAGTTCAGATCGTCCTGCACTGATCCAGCAAACACACAGACTGCCGCCCGCAGCTACGGCCAAAGACCAGCACCTTCCTCTCCACTAGCGCTGCGCGATTAATCGCAATGAAACCGCACATTATTTGGCAAAGGCTGCGATTATTTTATGCACGACTGATCGGTTGTAAACGCTGCTCCATCTGAACACCAGAGGGCGTCTCTCACACACATGCCAAATATACCCACAGAAGTGGTCATTCCAGGAAATCCCTATGAGCATCACACTATCTGTATCTGAATAAACAGTAGATTGAAACGCTTTGATTAAACATGAGTAATAAACACACACTGCCTTATTCTGTGTCAGAAGCGCATCATCTCACAGAAGGAGGAGCTCAACTGTCCTTATGGAGTGAGTTTGGAGTAAAAGCGTGTTATTAAATGTCTTTTGTTGGACAAGAGGTTCATAAATGCGTCTCATGTTTGGAAAGATGTTTGACGCGTGTTGCTTTTTCAAATGCAGGTTATAAGCGACTCGAACTCAGTGCTTTCAGAGTGAGCAGCGTTTACTGAGCCGCGCTTCACTGACAAGCTGCGCAGAAAAAATCATCGGTTTTAGTGCGATTACATGTAAATTGCGATTAATCGTGCAGCTCTACTCTCCATCATACGCTCGCATCCCAATATAGACGCTGTGGAGGAACGGACGCGAGCCGCACGCGTGCCGAAGAGCCTCGCTCGCTCTCTCTTTCTCGCCGCTCAATCTATCGCATCTTACTGTTGCTGCACTGCACAAAACGCTCTTAAAGGGATAATTCACCCAAAAATGAAAATTAGCCCATTATTTACTCATCCTCAAGTCATCCTAGTGTATATGACATTCTTCTCTCAGACGAACACAATCAGAGTTTTATTAAAAAAGTGCCTCAATCCATCATAAAAGTGCATCTATCCATCATAAAAGTGCCTCTAATAGTGCCTCTATCCATCATAAAAGTGCATCTATCCATCATAAAGTGCCTCTATCCATCATAAAAGTGCATCTATCCATCATAAAGTGCCTCTATCCATCATAAAAGTGCATCTGTCCATCATAAAAGTGCATCTATCCATCATAAAGTGCCTCTATCCATCATAAAAGTGCATCTATCCATCATAAAAATGCCTCTATCCATCATAAAAGTGCATCTGTCCATCATAAAGTGCCTCTATCCATCATAAAAGTGCATCTATCCATCATAAAAGTGCATCTGTCCATCATAAAAGTGCATCTGTCCATCATAAAAGTGCATCTGTCCATCATAAAAGTGCATCTGTCCAGATAAATATCCATATTTAAAACTTTATTGACTAAAATAACTAGCTTCCGGCAGACGGCCATGACATTTTTAAATATAACTCTAATTTTATTCGTCTAAAAGAAGAATGTCATATACACCTAGAATGACTTGAGGGCGAGTAAATCATAAACTAATTTTCAATTTTGGGAGAACTATCCCTTTAACAGTGTTTTTGGCTTGTTTTCTAGTACAGATATCTAAACGTTCTTAAATCAAGATACTTGAAAAGCAAAATGACTTGAGATAGTCTTGGTTTCTGAAATGGTTGCTTAAAACAACAAAATATAACTGCCAATGGAAATCAGAAAAGGTCCTATTGTTTCGTCAGTGTGTGTTGTTGGTGTTTGAGCATGTAAAGCTCCAGTTCTTCTCTATATCAGTGTTTCTGAACTCCTGAAACGCCTCCATTGTATCTCGAGTTTCTTCCGGGAACGAACACGTCACAATATTCCTCATTATAATAATTCATACGCAGAATAAAGGGGCGGGGCCTGGTTGAGAAGAGCTGCAACAATGGAGAAAATGCGGAAAATAATCAACATTCAAGCAGGAAAGCCTGCTCTAGTAGAGCCTGAAAACATCAAGACTGTAAAGTAGCTTAATAGTGCCTCTTTAAATAACAGCACATTTACTTGAGCAAAATGACTTAATTCCTTCTATAATCAATAGTTTTATCCTTTACAACTCATTTTGATCACCAAAATTATATATTTAAACGTTTTTTCCTTGAAAAACATTTCTTCATGCCATAAAATATCTTGAATGTAACTCTATGAATATGCAAATGAGCCCCGCCTCCACTCACTCACTCAGAGATCCACTGGTTGACGAGCACACGTTGATCTGATTGGTTACAAGGTCGTTTGTGACGTCAGAAACACCAGCGATTTCACACCGTGTTTTTGAGACTGTCTTTGGTTCACTGCAGTTTTAAGCAGAAAATACTCAGCAATGCTGTCGACTTATGAACTTACACATGTGTGTCTTAAAGCATATTAAAGACATAACATTAAAAGCTGGATTTATAGCTTAATTTTGATACATTTTTCAATTAGCAAGACTTAATATCGTCAGTAATTCTGCTTCTCCAGTAAATGCATCTTGATTTAAGAACACTTATATATGTTTGTGCTGGAAAACGAGAAAGAAACGCATCATGTTTCGCAGTGCATCACGTGAACGCATTGATTCATGCACTGTAATAATCGTCTAAAAGCGGCTGACCGAAGCTTCTGTTCTCTCCTGCAACTATACTACATGTAATTTAAGTGTGTCTATACTGTAACCGTGTCACTTTGTTACTCGCGATGTAAACCCGGGAACGGAGGGGTTTGTAATGGTGCTTCTTATAATGACCAACTACTTGTAAACTGTGTTTCTGTGACTCGATGCACTGAGGTCTCGCGGCCACACACACTTCCACACACTCGCCGTCGGGCCTCGGCCTGGAGAACCACGCCGTTCTGTTCTGTCTTCACACTCGTGAGGGTTTAGTTGTACATTCACAATAAAAACATATTTTGGGTTGTTTGGGTCGACTCGACCGCTTGCCTTGATTTCAGAACAGCAGAATCATTCGTTCTCTTCAGAAAAATCATGATCCTTCAAGAGTCACATGACGATTGTATTGTAAACCAATTGTATTAGTGATACTGTGGCAATCATTTACCCAGTAAAGCCTGACATATGAAATAATAGTCAGATAAATCACATTTTTAGACTATATAAGTTTGCATATGTGTTTTGAGTATCATATTTGATGCATCAGGCTTTTAAATGGCTCATATAGTGAGAATATGAAGAAAATAATCAGCTCAAACTGCATTTTGGTGCACATGCTGATATTTATATGGACAGTGGTGAAATTCTGATGCTTGTAATGTAAATCAATGAGATTTTATAACAGTACTGCAGATACATGCATAAAATTCATAGAAATATCTGCCAATAATGTCTTCGCAAGATGATATTTAAATGTTTAGTTTTAAAATGTATAATACAATGATTGACAGATGAACAATTAAACCTTCCTCAAAAGCCTGATGATCATATTTGATATTTTTCTAATAAATGTCTGAATAATCAAGTAAACGTGCTTCAGTCCAGTTGAAATATTACCAACAATATCAGTCATTCTTATGTTTCCTCGATAAAATCAGTGCAGATTTAAAGACGCATGAAGCTCGAGCTGAAGGACGTTTGTACACTTACTCTGAATATAAAACAGACTGGACTATTAGTTAAGAGGACAGGAAACTTTTGATCATTTAGATTAGAAATCTGTATCAAATAGTAGGTTTTACAGGGTTAATTAATGGAATGCATTTTGAGGTACGGTTAATTTACTTGAATATGTTCATTCAGCACAATGGTGTATATCAGAACTACAGTATTACAATTTTTTAGCATGAGCAGTTTATCTGATCTCAACAAAAATCACAAAATATTTTTTTTTTATAAACCGGCCTGTGATATTGACTATCAATAGGTTTTATACGCCTAAAACCCTAGATAATGTACTAAAAAATAGTAGATTTAATAAATTATCAGTAACACTTTACAACAGTCATCAACAATGTTAGTGTAAGTTCACAGTGCTATTAGCTACTAATGTATTGTTTAATGTTCACTAAATGAAGCCTTACTGCAAATGAAAGAAACTAAATCAATGAAACAAAGCCACTCCTGCAGAAACACACAGTAAAACACTCACAAGAGATCCAGTGGATCCTTTAACAGCAAATTAATTCATTTTAATGAATACAGTAATGTGGGAAAAATTCTGGGTAACTGACAGCAAAAAGTGAACATTGTCAACACTATGAAATACAATCATAAATGTCATTAAATAAAACACTTCAAGAATCTACATGCAAACTAATTATATTGTTATTTTACATCAAACAATCAGTGGAATAATCCAATGGTAACACTTTACAGTAAGGTTTCATTAATTCATCTGATCAATCCAATTAGTATTAATGATAATCAACATTTACTAGTACTTCGTTAAAATCAAAAGTTGTATTAGTTAATGCACTGTGAACTAATAAACAATACGCAAGAAATGTATTGCTCATTGTTAACGAATGCATTAATGTTAACAAACGAGGCCTTACTGTAAAGCGTTACCAATTAAATGTGGGAAAAACCCGCATTCAAAGTAGCATTTTTATGGTTGAGCGTTTCAGTTGGTGCCGGTGGAGCCGAAGCCGCTTGCTCCTCTCACAGTCTCATCCAGCGTCTGAAACGAGGAGAACATGATGAAAGGGTTATCTACAGGCGCTGCGTCACACACGGTTGATGAGGCTCACCTGTAACTCCTGCAGCTCCGGGTAACAGATTCTCTCGCAGATCAGCTGAGCGATGCGGTCTCCTTTCTTCACTGCGGGAGGAAACGTGTCAGAGAACAACTATAGATGAGGCTTCCGTTATTCCTGCGAGGTTTCTCACCTTCGAACGGCTCTCTGTTGAAGTTGAACAGCACGACTCCCAGATTCCCCCTGTAGTCCTCGTCCACCACGCCAGCTGTAGAACATCACACACGTCAGAGCATTCATTATCAAGCATTCTGATGTCATCAGTGCCGGCGAGAGACGTACCGCCCACATCGATGAAGTGCTTCACCGCGAGACCCGAGCGAGGAGCTGCAACAACACACACACACATACACACGACAACGTGGGCGGGGCTTGATTGTGTCTGCTTGGATGGTTTTGTAAAAATAAAAAGTCAAATAAGGTGGTCAAAATTATGATAAAAAGTTGAATGATTATGACATGCATCAATTTCGACTTTTTAAATCAAATAATTATGATTTATTAGAAATTATGAGAAAAGGTAAATGCTTTTTGTGACATGCTAAATCACAATTATGAGATTAAAATTTAGTTTGTCAATGTTTTTTAATGTCATAATTGTACATTTTTAACTCACACTAAATCAAAATAATGACTGTAGAATTATGAGGAAAGTCGAAATGAGATTGTGATCATTTCAACTGTTTCCCTAATAATTATGACTATACACCACAATTTCGACTTTTTCAACCTCAGAATTATACATCTTAATTTTGATTTAGTATTTCATAGTTTTTACTTGCATTTCATAATTTCGACCTTTTTCCCCTCATTGTTATGATTTAGCATGTCATAATTATGACTTGTGTCATTATTAAGATTTACCAAAGCATGAGTGTTTTCTTGTGTGGTGGAAATGAATGGATTGTATATATTGTGGCCTGACACGTGACTCGCTCACCTACTCTTCCGTAATATCCGTGTGGAACCGCGATCTGGATATCAGTCTTGACCAGAGCTTTATCCATCGGCCCGATGCTGTAGTCATATGCACTGAAACACACACACACACACACACACAATCACCACATGCATGCATTTCACCACTGGAAATCCAAGTGCTTGCTGCAGTTCGAAAGATCTCAATCCACATTATTCCTCCAAAAACATCTGCAGTGAGGAATAACAGTGCATGAATGTAAGCGCGTGCACGGCGCTGAGAATCACCTGTACAGGTCGAATCCCGCGGCTCGGTTCGATCCTCGGCTCGGTGTCGTGGCGTTTTCTGTCAGTTTGGCGAATTTGAGCACCTTTTGTTCTTCGTGTCCGTTCGCTGCATCACTCTTGCATCTCTTCTGCGGCGAAACCGCGTCTGTAACTTCAGAGCAGGGCATTTTACTGACGAGCGCGTGCAGATCGAAGAGAGTGTAGCCTGTGTGTGGTTCTGAGCGCGCCAGATTCTCGCGCACATTATTTGAACGACCCCACCGCGGGAAACGTTCTGATTGGTGGGTACAACATAACTGTCATAACGTCGTCACAGCAGGATGCGTAGCATGTTATTTAAATCAGTTGTCGTAGCAAAATGTCTCTACTAGATCTTCATTCACTACCCTCCCTTTATCTATATCACATTTCAGCAGTCAAATCACATTTTATACAATATTAAATTAGAGTTAACTGTGATTTATTAATAGCCACTGCTAAAATGAAGTACAACGAATGCAGTCAGATATTAACGGGCTATATTTCGCTTTAGTGTCTATAAAGCCGCTGACCTGGGAACACAACCCCGTATAAACCGCGAACAGCAGCGACAGAAACACACCGAACCATCATCTTCAACCGCCATTTGTGTTTGTTGCATTCTGGGAGTTGTAGTTTTCCCCTTCTCTGTGTAGTTCTGGAGGCTGTAACGGTCGTTTGAACGGGTTTGAACTCGCCTTCCGCGAGTCTCGAACGCGGTTCGGTTGAGTTGATTCGGAGTGACGCGGAATCATCATGTGAAAGTGAAGCGGTTCATTCTGAGGGAGAATCTCGACACGACG
>CM060633.1:38288408-38300908 GCA_030578275.1 Meda fulgida
TGGTGTGAAAATTAAGCGTGTTGTTTATGTGTGTATGTGGTGTTTTTAATACGCTTTAAGACACACATGTGTAAGTTCATAAGTCGACAGCATTGCTGAGTATTTTCTGCTTAAAACTGCAGTGAACCAAAGACAGTCTCAAAAACACGCTTTGAAATCGCTGGTGTTTCTGACGTCACAAACGACCTTGTAACCAATCAGATCAACGTGTGCTCGTCAACCAGTGGATCTCTGAGTGAGGGAGTGGAGGCGGGGCTCATCTGCATATTCATAGAACCGCGCATACTAAATGAGGCGAGGGTGTCGAGTTACATTCAAGATATTTTAAGGCATGAAGAATTTTTTTCCAAGAAAAAAACTTTTAAATATGTAATTTTGATGATCAAAGATGAGTTTTAAGGGATAAAATTATTGATTACAGGGGGACTTCACGGCTACATCTACTTTAATCTGGATTAATTTGAAAATGCATATTTTTCTCTACATGTTGTCCTTCTGTCCACACTAAGATGGCTTTATGACTCTCCAAAGTGGATACATTTAAAAATGTTGCCATTATGTTGTATATTCTCCTATGCATCTCTGTTTATACTGGCATGTGCAATTTACTTTCATAAATAAGTAACTTGGTACTACTTTCAAATTACATTCCTGCAAAGAGGACAGAAAATGTACCGTACTTGTAATTGCAGCGTCAAAACATAAATGTAGATCATGTAGCCAGAGAGATTTTTAAGAGCTTCTTTAAAAAATCATGCAGTCTTTTACTGTTTTATATAGTAATGTAAGATCATCCTATAAATATCTATAACTGATCAGGTATATATTGGGTTTAAAGTTTGCATGAACTAAAAGTTGTGGTATTCTTTTCTCTATTGTGTCGTATATCCGAGTGAACACTTCTGGAACAAGAACACATGTGTTTGATTGTGTCTGTGGGGAGTTGATTGGATTATTGGATGGTTGTGGTTTTCTATTGGCTGATCTCATGTGAGTGACAGGTTATTGCCCCGCCCTCGTCATCAGAGAAGAGACGCTGCTGTTATTCTGATTCAAGATTCCTCATCCTTTGGAAATGGATTTGCTTTGTCAGCAGAAAACAGCGTCTTCTCGACAGGAACAACACGAGCCAAACTCTTCAGTCTCAGAGACACTAGTGTTTGAGGGCGGAGCTAAGAGACGCTGCTCAGCCAATCAACACCACAGGCTGGCATTATGCTAATTAGTCACAAATCTGCATAGTTCAGCAGGAAGTGAGACTGAATTACTGACGACTCGTTTCAGTTCAGAATCACTTCTTTTCTTTTAGGAAACAAAAACTCCATTTATATGCACTTTGCAGAGCTTTTACATTTGCAAACAGCTTTAATACACACGACATGAAGAGTAATATCCCCAAAAAGGCACTTTGAAAAGTGTGTGTGATCTCTGACCTGGAAGACTTTGGGCGCGCTCACGAGAGACGCAAGAGCTGAGGAGAGCGTGGCCGAAAACGTTCCTGCCGTGATGAGCGGTCCAAACCCCGACACCAGAGTCATCACCTACACAAACACACCGGAGTCTCACTGTTAAAGCCATAGTTCACCCAAAAATGAGAATGAGCCCATGATTTACTCGCCCTGAACTCATCCTAGTGTATATGACATTCTCCTCTCAGACGAACACAGTCAGAGCTATATTAAAAAATGTCCTGCTCTTCCAAGCTTTATAATGGCAGTGGATGGGCATATATCCGGCAGACGGCAGTACGCATCTATTTACAGCGAAAGACTAACCCTTATAAGAGGCGTCAAAGCTAATGCTACTCCTACATCCATCATACATCGTCAAGTGTTACTCTTGCCGTAAGTCAACTGCTAGTTATATAAGCTAGTTATTTTAGTCAATAGAGTTTTAAATATGGATAGATGCACTTTTATGATGGATAGATGCACTTTTTTGATGGATAAATGCACTTTTATGATGGATAGATGCACTTTTATGATGATAGAAGCACTTTTATGATGGACAGATGCACTTTTATGATGGATAGATGCACTTTTATGATGATAGAAGCACTTTTATGATGGAGAGATGCACTTTTATGATGATAGAAGCACTTTTATGATGATAGATGCACTTTTATGATGGACAGATGCACTTTTATGATGGAGAGATGCACTTTTATGATGATAGAAGCACTTTTATGATGATAGAAGCACTTTTATGATGGACAGATGCACTTTTATGATGGAGAGATGCACTTTTATGATGATAGAAGCACTTTTATGATGATAGATGCACTTTTATGATGGATAGATGCACTTTTTTGATGGATAAATGCACTTTTATGATGGATAGATGCACTTTTTTGATGGATAAATGCACTTTTATGATGGATAGATGCACTTTTATGATGGATAGATGCACTTTTATGATGGATAGATGCACTTTAAGGATGGATAGATGCACTTTAACGATGGATAGATGCACTTTTATGATGATAGAAGCACTTTTATGATGATAGATGCACTTTTATGATGGATAGAT
Source organism: Meda fulgida (assembly GCA_030578275.1). Taxonomy (NCBI): domain Eukaryota; kingdom Metazoa; phylum Chordata; class Actinopteri; order Cypriniformes; family Leuciscidae; genus Meda; species Meda fulgida. The sequence goes on from CM060633.1 coordinate 38,290,938, forward strand.
GCACTTTTATCATGGATGGATGCGCTTTGATGGACTTCCAAAAAAATACCCATTCACTCCCAGTATATTAAAAAATGTCCTGGCTCTTCCAAGCTTCATACTCAGATTGTGTTCGTCTGAGAGAAGAATGTCATATACACTAGGATGACTTGAGGGCGAGTAAATCATGGGCTAATTTTCATTTTTGGGTGAACTATCCCTTTAAGAACATGTACAGCTCCAAAAACCAGCAACACTCTTTAACTGTATTTCTGATTTATTCCCTCAGATGTTTATGACTCCCACCTGGAAGTTGTTCATGAGGCCGTAGTTGCATTTGCTGGTCTGGCAGATTGAGAAGTCGTAGCCAAGATTACAAGCCGAAGAGAAGTTGCAACTCGAACCCACGAGAAGAGTGTCGTTGCGGTTCCCCGTCGCATCTCGAACTACAGTGACGGCTGTCGGGAATCAGGGCAATCGCTCTGTTAGACGTCCACACTGACACTGAGTAATACCAAGTGTGCGTTCAGGACTCACAAACAACCAGTGCGACGGCCAGGTAGGTTATTCCTGTGATGAAGATGGCCAGAAGCGTTCCTTTGGGAAGGGCATCCTGAGGATCCTGGAAAACCAGAGAGGAATGTGTGTGAAAAATGTTGATTTAACTGCAGGCATTTCAGATAGGGATGCACGATATATCGGCCACCATATCGGTATCGCAGATGTATGTTACTTTTCAATGTTATCGTTATCGGTCTGATAAGAAAATTTTGCCGATATATTAAAGCTGATAAATAATGTATTATTTCCTTCAGCTGAGACTCTTCAGATGCGACTGTTACACATGATGGGTTTGAAGTGCTTGAAATATGATTGGAATCACACCAAAAAAGGAAAATATGGTTCAGTGCGACGAGTCTGTCATATCGGCTGCATAAAATCATCATGAGAACATTATAATCGTGTGCTTCATGGCTTTTAATGCTGAGACTTTTGTTTTTGCAAACAGGCTCTTAAAAAATAGATAAAAATTTGTATTTAGATTTATCGGCCAATGTATCGGATATCGGCTTTCAAATATACATAATTATCGGTTTTCGGTATCAGCTCAATTTTAAATCATCATGAGAACATTATAATTGTGTGCTTCATGGCTTTTAATGCTGAGACTTTTGTTGTTGCAATCAGGCTCTCAAAAAATATAAAACATTTTTAATTTAGATTTATCTACCAATATATCGGTTATCGGCTTTCAAATATAAAGAGTTATCGGTATCGGCCACATTTTTCATATCAGTGCATACCAGACACTCGCTCTTACTTTCAGATCTCCGGAGATGTTGGCTCCAGCCAGGATCCCAGTGGCTGCTGGGAAAAAGATGGCAAAAACAGAGAAGAACGTTTCTCCATCCCGGAATTCTGGTAGAAAGTTTTCCTTTGCGATGGATTCTGTTTTCAGAAAGAGTTAGACTGATACTTCAGGCCTCTGATGTGACTTTATTCCTAAAATGTCATGCACAAATGCCGGTGTTTCTTGCATGACGTTCCTCTGTCTCACCTTCATAGTTAAAGAAGCCTTTGGAGCGCTTGTCCAGTGTGGAGGGAATCACTGTTCCCACAAATACATTCCCAATGGCCAACAGCAGGATCACCAACAGAGCGACCTGAGCCTGAAGAGAGAGAGACGCTTCTTCATCCTTCCCTCGCATTCTGTAACTCATCCTTCCCTCTCTACGCCCTACAATTATCCTTTTTTTGTCCAGAAAGCTTATTTAATTTCATTTTGATAATATTTTTTCGATTTTTTAATGCATTTTTTTTTAGAGTTTTTTTTTTTTTACTTTTAAATTACAAGGTTTGATCAATAAATAGTAATTTAAGCACATTCCTCACAGAATTTCAACTTAAATTCAAAACAACTCACAATTGGGTGCCTCTTGTGTAGAATAATAATAAAAGATGATATTTCATGCCTCTAGATGTGCTAGTATCTCTATATGGAGTAAATGAGCTGTTCCTCTGGGTCCTAAAGCCAGTTCTTCAGTGTGAGTTCAGATACACATGGAGACTTTATACAATCATTTTTAGTTTGAATTTTGAGCATGTTTAGGTTTCTCTGTGTACTGAAGCATTCCTCACATTCATTCATTCCTAAGGGATCAGATTGACCCGAGAGGGAAGCATTTGTTACTTTTTTTCCATTTCAACCACAAAACTCCTCAAATCCATTCAATTTTTTTTTGTGTGTATTTGTGGTTCAAGTGCGACACAAGTCCTGGGGTCTTGGACCCTCTGATGAACACTAAAAATGTCACTAGTATGTTCCGGGTCAAAATGACCCGAGGGAAGGATGAGGTTAACTGCTGTCAGACCAATCCCAGCATGCATCTGGCTTACCTTTGCCTCCCACTCCATGCCGGCCACAGTGATGCTCATCAGCAGAACCACCGTTATACAGCCGATGATCCTGATGTCATTCATTGGATCCAGTATCAGGGCGTTATTTTCCTGTAAAGAGCAGATAGACGTGTGGAACTTCCATGCTGGTTTATGCATCCCAACACTACCAGCTGTGATCATGTGAACCAGTTTCACAGAGAGAACAGGAGAATAATGCAAGAGTCACAGTCCAGCTTCAGTAAGTTCAGTGATGCTCATTTCTGTTGTAAAAAAGTTATTAATTTACTTCATTTATATATATATATATATATATCGGCACTCTGGAGAAACCATGATGTCATCGTCCAGCTCAGCTCAGTTCTCAAATAATGCTGGAGATGCAGGAGAATAATATCGCTGAATATTAAAGCTTGGTGTGTTTGTACCTTGAGTATATCCACCACAGTTTCAGCAAACCCGACGACGTACATGGCCACGGCCACGGCGTTGGCGAACGCAAAGATCAGGCCGATGGATCCGCCGAACTCGGGGCCCAAACTGCGAGAAATCAGGTAATACGCGCCGCCTAGAGCACACACACTCATCACACTTACAAACAAACATAAGGGAATACACTGCAAAATATAATTTCCATATATGGGAAACTAGTGCTTATATTTTTAGTGCAATATATGCATTGACCATGTATGGCTATATATTAATACATATTTATGAATGACGACAAAAGTAGCATTACATGTAATATTCACAAAGTTTTATCCTTATAAATATACATATATTGCACATACATGTTCCCATATAAATGTGAATATATGTTCACACACAGTTACAACAGATTTCTATTTCCCAGCATGCTTTGCTTGCCATGCATGCTTTATAAAACGTGCATACATTATGATATATCAATAAATATATTTTCACATATTTTTCAATATATGAAAAGTGGCAATTCCTTATGTATTATTCAATATATTGTAATATATGAACACTATTCTACATATACTGTTAAACCATTTAATATATTGATCATTCATATATAGGGAAAAATGTTTTCTTTTCATAAGCGCAGCTGAAGACTGGATCCTGGATTAAAGAGTTGCAGTTTTACCTCCTCGCACCACACCGTTGGTGCAGATCGCTGACATGGACAGACACGTGACGCTGGTCACCACTATGCTCAACAACACAACCACTATTCCCAGACCTGAAACACACACACATCATGGCAGGTGACCTGAAATAATAACTTTCTATTCATGATATGTGATGATTTAATACAGCTGTTCAACAAAAATATCAAAAGATCAAATATCAAAATTCTTAAATCAAAATACATTTACCAGAGAAGCAAAAATGCATTATAATGAACCCTTGTGTGGTGTTCAAAACCCTATAACACCTTTGATGTTCCCGGTCAAAAATGGCAAAAAAAAAGCTTATAAATCTCTCATTATACTATATTAGCACCCAATATTAGATTCAATCTTTTTTCAATTAGGACTGGTTTTATATTTCTATTTGCATCTGTTTAATCGTAGGCCTCATTTATCTGAGAGTAGGCATCTCATTTTTTGGAGTAAAAAAAAACATTATTTTTGAATAATTTTGGAAATATTAAATAAAATATGAAGAAAATTGGCACTGTTGATCACACTAGTCTACTTTAATTTTTCACCCTGAAGTTTGTTTTGAAAAACTTTTATTTTGTACAAAATGGGACTGAGTTACACTTGTGGTGTTCCGACGGGCCATTGAAAGTGAATGAGAGAGACTGAGAATAAGAGAAATATGTTCATCATGTTAATGTTCACATATGCAAAATCGAGCCCTTGGACGAGTTTAAAAATGAGATGCCTACTCTCAGATAAATGAGGCCCATGATTAATCAGATGCAAATAGAAATATAAAACCAGTCCTAATTGAAAGAAAACAAGTTGACAAAAAGATTGAATCCAATATTGGGTGATAGAGTATAATGAGAGATTTATAAGCTATTTTTGTAGGCCGAACACCACAAGGGTAACAAGGTGACCCACCAAAAGAAAAAGTGGAAAAATTGTCAAAAAATTGAGAAGTAGTTATACCCTTTGCAAACAAAGTCACTAAGCTTCAGTCCAATGCGATAACATTAACTAGTATTTTCGGGAAAAAGAAAATCTTGAAAAAAAAAGATTTTTGAAAAAAGTCAAAATGAGCCGAACATAACATGAGGGTTAAAGAGTTCAAGCTCGAAACAAGAACAAATGTCCACCAATGGGTTCAGAAAAAGAAACTTATTTCAAAGGGAAATTATACATTGCTCAAACCCTATTGGCAGATACTTGCTCTCGTTTCAAGCACAAACTCACTTCTTTATCCAGATTTAAGAATGTTTGTGCTGGAAAACAAGACAAAAACTCTGAGAAAGAACTTTATTTGTTCACATCTAGAATAGATCAGATGATATTTATGAATTAAGATAAGACTTAATTTTGCTGATCTAAGAATGTTTAGATATTTATGCTGGAAAAAGATGAAAGATCACATGACACATTTCAGTGGATGACGACTTAAATCTGTTTGTTTGTGTGTTCCACAGAAATAAGAAAGTCGTTTGGGTTTGGAAAGACGTGATGGTGAGTAAATCACTGAATTATTACTCACATCTTCACTATTTACAGTATATAAACACACGTTTGTTTGACTATCAGTGAGCTCATCTCATAAACTTAGATTGTTTTTCCATCCGGTTTCTACGATTTTCAATCTCCTAACCCGGCGTGTGCTACCAGTGTGTGTGTGTGTGTGTGTGTGTGTGTGCTGTAATGGGCTCCTCGAGGCCTAAACGCGCTCATGGCTGCAGTCTCACGCCTCATGAACCCGTGGCGGCAGTGTTTCTGATGGGCTGTAATGTGTTGGCCTGAAGCTGGAGGTGTCCGACTGGAACTGAACTTCTCAGAACCCGCAGAACTTCCACAGGAACTCAAACCTCTTATGCGCTGTTAGTTACGCACCATTAAACATCGGTGACCTTCGGCGCTTTCCACACCGAAACACCACGAGACTTTCAGATTCCAAAGTTGCGGTTCGCTTTCACAAGACAACTGGTGTGACTTTAGTGAAACTGGATGAAGTTCTCTCCGCGAGCTTATAGTGGCTTTATTTGTAGCTGTCGACACACACACACACACTTATACGCATGTATGTATAACACCAGATGCGGAAACTAACGCTCCGAACGAGCCATTAAACAACGAAACTCTGAACCTTCACAACCAAGTTTAAACAAGTTTTCTTGGTAAAGCGAATGTAGAGGTAAAATTACATTTATTAGAACGTTATTTTTTAATGTTCTCTGAAACAAGTAGCAACAATAAAAAACATTAGAGGAACGTCCGACTGAAATGTTTTCAGAATAAGCAACGATGTATAAATACATTTTTATGATAACGTTTTGAAAATGTTATTAAACACAGTAAAAAAAAAAATCTTACTTATTATTTTTGTCTTGTTTCCAGTCCAAATATCTGAAAATTCTTACATCAAGAAGCATTTACTAGAGAAGTAAAATGACATAAGAAATTATATCTTGTTTTCTGGGGATTAAATCAAAATAAAAACAAGCTAAAGTATCTGCCAATGGGCAAAGAAAAATAATCTTACTTCAAATGGAAAACAACCCCAGATAATTATGGAAGCTTGTTTCTGCCACAGAATACATAAAAAAAAGATAATTTCAACCTTTTATCTCACAATTGCATGTTTATCACTCGCAATTCTAACTTTATAACATGCAATTGTGAGATAAAAAGTCGCAATTATCTTTTAAAATGTTGTATTCTGTGGCGGAAACAATCTTCCATAGATAATTTTGCTTGTTTTAAGCAAAAACTCACTTAATTTCGTTAAAAACAATATAATTTCTTATGTAATTCTGCTTCTCTAGTAAATGCTTCTTGATTTAAAAATGTTTCGATATTTGGACTGTAAACAAGACAAAAATACATTTTAGTAAGAAAAGCATTTTTTTGCAGTGAAGACCAAATAACTTAGAGCTAACGCTCTAACGCTACTGGAAGAGCTCCGAGAATAGAGTCGCAGAACTCGTTGATTGTTAAGAGTGTTTTGTGTGCCGAGTGTAAGTGTGTTCAGGGAAGGTTTCTAATCTCATCTCACCGATTCCTGCTTGACCGAACACCCAGGACAGGCGGATGAACAGCATTACACCCCAGATGTTCAGCATGCATCTCACCTGCCAACACACACACGCGCACACACACACACACACAGACACACACACACGCGCACACACACACACACACAGACACACACACATGTATATTTCGTGAAATGCATATCGCAACGGCTTGCAATAATGTGTCATGAACTAAAGACAGAGAGAAATCCCTGACTCTGAATGCCTTCTGTAGCTTCAGCTCTGCAGGAACTCTGTGGACCCACCGGTGGGTCCAATATTGCATCATCATAATCATTCAAAGTTGTGCAGCAAATAGACATATATGGTATTGTTTGAAAGCTTAGAACATCATCTTTCATGACAACCCCATCACTTTTGTATTTATGTTACATAGAATAAGATAATAAGGTCTGAATTCGACCCCCGCAACGACCCCCCCCCCCTTCAGAAAATCATATTAATGATTTTAAATTTCATATTTATATCACACAAACTCACCAAAAATAGATAAGTCATATATCAAATGAAAGCTCTCACTCTCAAGAATATCAAGAATCAGGATATATTGAATTCATCCAGTGACTAAGCAGTGTTTATTTTTGCATTTGATTATTCAGTTTCTGTTGGTAAATAAAGCTGAAGCCCTGACCCCTGAGGTTTACACTGATGTTAAAATAACACTCATGCGACAGTAAAACACTGTTCGCTTTCAGAAGCTGTACAGATGTTTTCTAGTCACAAAAAGAATGTGAAAAAAATATACTTTAAAGATAATTTAAGTTTATTTTACACACTGTATCGCATTATTTAATGAGTTCTGGCACTTTTCTTCAGTATCGTGCGGCGATGGTCGTTTCTCACCAGAACTCCTTTGATCCAGCCGAACTTCACCAGTCCTGCGGTGTCCTTTTCCTGCAGCGGGACGCCGGCCTCCACGTGTCCCAGCGAGCCCGCGTCCTCCCGGCCCTCGCCCGCACTGGGAAGATCCACACCTCCATTCTGCCGAGAAACAGGGAGTTACAGTCACACACACTTGGGGGGCACTGACACGCTTATCTCAGCATTTAGCACATGCTTTTACAGTCAAACCAACATTTATTCAGACCTTCAACATTTCTCACATCATCAGTTTATTCACTAGAAAGTGGTAATAAATATGAGCAGAACTCAGAGTTAGTAAATCAGGTGATATTTCACTGGTTTTATCCAAGCAATGCTTCATGTTGTTCAGTCTGTGTGTAAAATTAGCAGTTACAGAAAAACACTGAAGAAAACATGATCAGCTCAAATCATCATTTTTGCTCCCGAATGTTTATAATGTCACTGGTTGTCGCTGTATGAAGAATATTTGGGTATAATATGCCACAGTTTACTTTATTTTGCTCTCCTCACTTACATAAATGAACTATAGTGTCCTCACACACTAGAAAAACAATATAAAAATGATGTCTGGTGTCTGAATAATATTTGGTTTGAGTGTGCTTGCAGCTGTTATGAGCTGAATATGTAATATTCGCACTTTAATGCTGCAAAAAATCTGTATTTTTCTCTTTGAATTAAGATTATATTTCAGACTCCATTGGCAGATATTAGTTCTTGTTTTAAGCACAAACTCACTTCATTTTGATCATAAAACAAGACGTAATATCTTCATTCAGTAAATGCTTGATTTAAGAATGTTGCATGGTTCTGAGGTTTCGTGTCTCGAAGGAGCGACTGGGACTCTTAGAGAGACACTGCTGTGTTCGCTTTCCTTCTCACGAAAGTTTGAGCAAATGAATTGGAAACGTTCTGCAAATAATTTTCTCCGGCGTCAGGATTTCTGTGCTTTCTGGATCAGCGTAAACTATCCGGTTTCAGGCCTCAGATCAGTGCATTAGCCATGGAGATCGTTACTCATAAACCAAGTGCTTTTCACTCAGGCTTTCTCATCAGAGGAGTTATTGATCCCGTCACACACAAACACACACACACACACTGCTGTGGTCTAAAGCCTGAGTCGTGAATGTTAGTAAAATATCATCCGTGGGCATTTTTTCACATTTTTTTGGAGCTTCGTATTGCAATTGATTTATTTCGTTAATAATTACCCATTTTCACATGTTCTGTTAAGGTTCTCTCAAAGTTATGAAGAAAGGTTCGTTTAGTTATCTGGTCTTTAATAACGTTCTCAAAATATTGGCACTTCCTTTTACAGTACAGTACTTAGAGTGTACTTACAGTGTACGTACCTAGAAAGCACTGGCTAATATAAGGTAAGTACATGGGTTAGGAGTAGGTTCAGGGTTAGTACCTAGTTATTACCCAGTAATTGTAATTACTAAAATAAGTACTGAGTATGTACATGGGTAACTGGACTGTAAAAGGAAGCGTTACCCATTATTTATGCAATGTCTTTTTCTGAAACGTTTTAGTTGGATGTTCCTCTAAACTTTTTTAACTTTTAAAAAAAATGTTTGCAAAATGATACAATGGAATATTATAGTAACGTTCAAAAAACTGGACATTCTGAATATTCACGAACTTAATGGGAACGTTAGCAAGATGGTCTTTTTTTGCAGCACATCGCACATATTAAGTGAGTTTTTGCGTAAAACAAGCAGAAGAATCTGCCAATGGGGAAAGAAAAATAATCTTTATTCAAATGGAAAACAAGAAAAATAATCGTAAAACTTTTTTTCAGGGCACATCGCAAAAGTTGCTTTTCTTACTTGGTATTTTTGTCTTGTTTCCAGTCAAAATATCTAAAAATACTTAAATCAAGAAGCATTTACTAGAGAATGACAAGAAATTATATCTTGTTTCCTGAGAAATAAAATCAAAATAAAACAAGCTAAATGATCTGCCAATGGGGAAAGATTAATAATCTTAATTCAAATGAAAAACAAGAAGAAGAAAAAATTCCAGAAAACAAGATATCATTTCTTTTGTCATTTTACTCTTCTAGTAAATGCTTCTTGATTTGAAGAATTTCTAGATATTTGAGCTGGAAACCAGATATAAATACTAAGTAAGAAAAGCATTTTTTGCAGATAAAGTGTGAAAATAAAAGGGTTTCGTCACAGTTTGAGGATAAATGTAAAATGTTCATGAGTGCATGAAAGCAGGGTTGTGTTCTCGAGTGTGTGTGTGTGTGTTCACCTTCTGGAAGACCTGGTGCAGCTCCTGCAGGGACGGCCGGATGACTCTGGTGCCGCTGATACTCGCGGCGTTGCGGTAGAAGTCTGCGTTCGGGACGCGGTCCAGCGTGGCGTGTCCAAACACACTCGCTCGCACGGCCCCGCTCCTGAAGCCGCCGCAGAACGACGTCTCCTCGTACTGAGGAGGATCATCTTTAGATCTCTCGAACCCGGGGTTCTCCATCAGGAGTCAGGGAAGTGTGTGTGTGTGTGTGTGTGTGTGGAACTCTTTATAT
>CM060633.1:38303408-38308408 GCA_030578275.1 Meda fulgida
AGACACACCCCCTACTGCTGATTGGCTGACTCGGTCTCCTCCCCCATCATGCGTAGACACACCCCTTACAGCTGATTGGCTGACTCTGTCTCCTCCCCCATCATGCGTAGACACGCCCCTTACTGCTGATTGGCTGACTCTGTCTCCTCCCCCATGATGAGTAGACACACCCCCTACTGCTGATTGGCTTACTCTGTCTCCTCCCCCATGATGAGTAGACACACCCCTTACTGCTAAATGGCTACAAGTGTGTTGTGCTGCTCAGTCCTATAAAATTTAACAGCATTTCTCAGAAATCGCTTCTGCACCTTTAAAATTGAGCAATTTTTCAAAAAACAAGACTTCTTAAGTCTCAAATAAATGCATCTTGATTTAAGAATGTTTAGATACAGTATTTGTACTGGAAAACAAAACAAAAACACTTTCTGCGCATGATCTAGGAGATCTTGATGAATTCTCACACCGTTTGGGGACGTTAACGCTGAATGTAAATGTGTACCTTGAAATGCAATGTAAGTCGCTTTGGATGAAGGCGTCTGCCAAATGCATAAATGTGCATTCATGGGGCTCTAGCTTTGTGAAGGTGTTCTCAGGTGAGAGCGTATTCAAACGTGCCCTTCTCCAGGCCCTCGAGCCCGTCGCCCCAGCTCGAGGACGGCATGCTACTGTAGGGGTCCAACAGGATCCGGAAACACCTGACGATCAGCAAGCCCAGAAACACCAGCAACATCCCCACAAACGCGAAGGCCGTCTTCTGCTCCAGGCTCAGGGAATACGCCATGATGTCTCCGCTGCTCATGGCCGCCAGACTGTGGTTGTAATGAACGCTACACATGTTCCCGGACGAGCCCCTTCATCCTATGCGTCGATATTGGGGATCAACAGGGATGGATGGACGCCTGGGAAGGTAAGGGAATTCACATTTCAAAGCAGCACTTCATATCTGTTTTGCTTATTTCCATGTTTAAGTTTCGTTAGTGTGTAATGTTGTTGTTTGATTATGAAAAACACCTGCAAAGTCCCTGCAAAGGGACTACTGATAAGAATGTAAATGTGTACCTTGAAATGCAATGTAAGTTGCTTTGGATAAAGGCGTCTCCCAAATGCATGCATGTAAATGTATGGGGCTCTAGCTGTGGGAAGGTGTTCTCAGGCACTAAAAACGCTGTATTCTGCTGCCGGGCCAGTAGGTGGCGACGTCTAGGCGCCTTTAGACTGAACACGTAATACGCATGTGCATGAAGTCCCTATTTTCAAAAATTCACATTTTTGTAGTTTACATGGAGACGATAATGTTTCGTTTTCAAAAACTTCCATGTTAAAAACTTGTTTTGCGTTTTCAAGCCACCAAATCGAACGGCCAAAACGCATAACGTTTTATCTTTTAAGTTGAAAACGGTGTCGTGTAAACGGCCCCTATATCGGTGTCAGTGTTTCTGAACTCCTGAAACGCCTCCATTGTATCTCGAGTTTCTTCCGGGAACGAACACGTCACAATATTCCTCATTATAATAATTCATACGCAGAATAAAGGGGCGGGGCCTGGTTGAGTGAGTTAGTAGTGTTGTAAGACTGGAAAAACTGGTTGAAGAGATAGACCTGACCACTGGTCTATGAAACAAAGGATTTTGCTGGAAAATTAACATTTGACTTCCCCCTCTTCCCCTGAGACAAAAGTCTCTCGCCATCTACATGTCATGCTCTCTCTCAGTAACACCTACAACTCACATAAGAATATTTATATGGTTTAATGTGAATGAATATCATTGAGTATTGTGTTTAGTATCATTTAAACTGTCGCAGGGTGACTGGCTCACATGTCTCATTTCCAAATAAGTAAAACAAAAGGTAATAAGGTTTTTTAGAGGTTTCGAGAAACTGGCACTAGAACATTTGATGGTTTGCGTTGTTTACCTGTGAATTGATTATGAAATTGTAATGAGACATTTACCTGACATTATAAATTGTTATATTTGATTATTCTAACTGACTTTTACATTAGTTTCATTAGAAGTAAAGTAATAGTCAAACATTCGCTTATATTTAATGATGCACAGATATCATTAAAAACCTTTTTTCATTTTATGGAGTCAGATGAAATAACGAGAAAATACATATGAGAAAATGTATTGCATTTAATCAAAAATCCCTTTGCCATGAGAAAAGGCGGAACACGCGTGAGACCTTCCCCGCTAATCGAATACCGCCATTGGTTCAATATAGTCGGCCTTACAGTGTGTTAAACTGGTGGCTATGGAAAGGGGCGGGGCATTTCCCAAACATACTCGAAGCGCTCGACCAATCACAACACACTGCTCCAGCCGACCAATCAGAGCACAGTGTGCTTTCAGAAGGAGGGGCTTCATAGAGACAGGAAGTAAACAGAGCGTTACAAATAGCCTTCCATAAACAACATGACATAAACAAATAACAGACACATAAATATTTACTCATTTATGTAACAAGTGGCCGACGAATGGAATCTCATAGTGGAGCATTGCATAAAATAATAGTGTGAACATGTCTTAGTTTTTGCCATTCTCAGTAATGTAGGAATATTTTGACTAGATGTACATGCAAACTTCCTTCACGTGTTTAATAATCGCTGATGTGCATGTAAATATGGCCGCACTGGTTCTGGTGTGACAGCGGATGAATGTCCTCTTACCGGCTGAGGAATTAATTCTGATGTTATATTCGTATTTGTAAGAGATAACTTCTAAAAATGATCAGTGGTGTTCGAGTGAACTATTACTGAAAAGTTCTGAGTTCACTGGTGCATCATGGAGAATCATTAATGCGAAAGCACTCGCTTATCTCTTCAGTAAACCGGTGGGATGAAAGTGTGTGAGTGAGAGAGAGTGTGTGTGTGAGAGTGTGTGTGTGTGTGTGTGTGTGAGAGAGAGAGAGAGAGAGAGAGAGAGAGAGAGAGAGAGAGAGAGAGAGCGTGTGTGTGTGTGTGTGAGAGAGAGAGAGAGAGAGAGCGTGTGTGTGTGAGAGAGAGAGAGAGAGTGTGTGTGTGAGAGTGTGTGTGTGTGTGCGCGCGTGTGTGTGCGCTTGCAAGTGTGTGTGTGTGTGAGACTCCTGTGCTCTATTAGTAACCAGCATTAGTCTCGCCACAGGTGATATGACCGTCTCAGAACTGCAGCAGAACTGGAGCCGAATGCAGCAACACACACACTTGAGGATCAGACTCAGACAGCACGTTTACTCTGAGCCACACATGCAGGAGAACGACCTGTTGCGTTCCAGCCGCTCGACGGAGAGCCGCATGCCATCATCATGCAGAGGAAAACAGCTTCAGGAGAGACGAGGAGGAGGAGGAGGATGAAGAACACAAGAATCAATCTCACCTTCATTTCTTCCTCATTCTGTCAGTGTGTTTGTGTGGCTCCCCTCATCATCTCTGCAGAGAAGTGTGTGTGAGCTCGTCCGGCTCGAGAGAGACTCTCAGTCCTCCTGCCTGCGCTTCCCGAGCGCTGTGTGAGCACACACACACACACACACACACACCCTCTCAGATCAGCCACTTGTTAGTCTCAGCTGCTCAGTGTTGATGCTCCTCATGTTCACTCTTACTCTCGCCTGTTCCTGGTTATTTGGTTTGCTCTGTGAATTCCCAGAAGGCTGTTCTTCTCGAGAGGAGAGCTGGCTCTTTCGGTGTGTCAACTCAATTAGACCTTGTTCTTAAAGCATCGTCAGATGAACTGATGTGCCTCATCCTGCTTTTAAAGGCACAGTGACGCCCTTTAACCAGATTCAATACCGCAATACAAGACTTTTCAGATGTGATGAAAATGTGAGAGATTACGGTGTGTTGTGAGTGGTTACTAAGGCGTTGCTAGGGTGTTGTGTGTGGTTACCAAGGCGTTGCTAGGGTGTTGTGTGTGGTTACCGAGGCGTTGCTAAGGTGTTGTGTGTGGTACCAAGGCGTTGCTAGGGTGTTATGGGTAATCATTCGAGAGTTTGAAGATGTTTGCTATGGGGCAGGAGTTTTCAAACTGTGGTGAACTGGAGAAAAACAAATGTAAAAAATCAATGAATGATAAAACATAAGATTAAACTAAATGCATTTTTAAAAAGGAATAAAATCAAACATTTGATTAAAAAATGAATAAATACAATTTGATTTAAATAAATAAATACTAATATAAAAGTACAAAAAAATAAAACATTTGATTAAAATTATAAATAAATAAAACAAAATTATATAAATAAATAATAAAACAAAATTAAACTATAAAAAGGATTTAAAAATATTTTATGAAAAATTAGCTAATACTAAAAATGCATTTATAAAAATAAATATAAACTATGATGAAACTAAATAACAAATAAATAAAAAGGCAAATTGATCTCAACAATTAAATAACCAAAATAAGACTAAACTAACTAAATGAAAATGATTAAAATAAATAAAATATTTGATTAAAATAATCATTTATAATAATAATAATAACATTTGTTTAAAAATATATAAATTCATTAATACACATTTAAAAATAATAACATAAAATATGATTAAATAATAAAAGATTAAAATTTAAAAAAAAAATTGATCTTAATAATAAAATAATATTAAATAATGAAAAAATAGGCTGTTAAAATAAATACAATATTAAATTAAAATAACAAATAAATAAAAAACATCTGACAATACTGTTCTACACTTAGTAGAAAACAGTAATAATGTAATTTAATATAAACTAAACATTTTCCAAATAATATTTTACACATTTATATCAATTGGGTTTTTAAACATGAAAAAATATTGGGTCTGTGGGATTTTTCCATCCGTTTTTTTTAATGTGATACGCTCTATTGGCATTATAAAACTAGTTTATTGCACAGTACATCATAACTCTCACTAACTTTTACTTTTATTAGACACTTTTATTTGAAGCAAATTTGAGGAATACAGAAGTCATTCTTCAAGGTTATTTTTTTTATTATATAATAACAAAAGTAACACAGATTGACAATAATGTATTACATGCCAA
>CM060633.1:38313408-38348408 GCA_030578275.1 Meda fulgida
TCTCTCACACACACACACACACACACACACACACACACCTCATATCCCTCTGAACACCAGAGAGCATCTCTCTCACACACACACACACACCTCATATCCCTCTGAACACCAGAGAGCATCTCTCACACACACACACACACACACCTCATATCCCTCTGAACACCAGAGAGCGTCTCTCACACACACACACACACACACCTCATATCCCTCTGAACACCAGAGAGCATCTCTCTCACACACACACACACACCTCATATCCCTCTGAACACCAGAGAGCATCTCTCTCTCACACACACACACACACACACACACACCTCATATCCCTCTGAACACCAGAGGGCGTCTCTCTCTCACACACACACACACCTCATATCCCTCTGAACACCAGAGAGCGTCTCTCTCACACACACACACACACCTCATATCCCTCTGAACACCAGAGGGCGTCTCTCTCTCTCACACACACACACCTCATATCCCTCTGAACACCAGAGAGCGTCTCTCACACACACACACACACACACCTCATATCCCTCTGAACACCAGAGAGCGTCTCTCACACACACACACACACACACCTCATATCCCTCTGAACACCAGAGAGCGTCTCTCTCACACACACACACACACCTCATATCCCTCTGAACACCAGAGAGCGTCTCTCACACACACACACACACACACCTCATATCCCTCTGAACACCAGAGGGCGTCTCTCTGACGTGTGTTGCTTTTTCAAATGCAGGTTATAAGCGACTCGAACTCAGTGCTTTCAGAGTGAGCAGCGTTTACTGAGCCGCGCTTCACTGACAAGCTGCGCAGAAAAAATCATTGCAGCCTTTGCGATTTCAAAATCGTGATAAGCCAACTTGTTTAAAAAGAATAGTTCACTTTAAAATGAAAATTAGCCCATGATTTACTCGCTCTCAAGTCATCCTAGTGTATATGACTTCCTTCTTTCAGATGAACACAGTCAGAGTTGCATTAAAAAATTGGCTCTTCCAAGCTTTATAATGGCAGTGGATCGCAACCAACAGATCGAAGCTCATAATAGTATTTAGTGCTCATTTATATAGTGCATTTGATCATAAAAGCGCATCTATCCATCATAAACAAACTCCAAACGGGTCTGAGGGGTTAATAAAGGCCTTCTGAAGCAAAACAATGAGTTTGTGTAAGAGAAATATTCATATTTAAAACTTTATAAGGAAAATAACTAGCTTCAAGTACATTGCGTTTGGCTGGAGGCTAGAATTGTACTTTGTAACATTTTAAATATGGATATTTTTCTTACACTTTTATCATGAATAGATGCACTTTTATGAGCTTCAATCTGTTGGTTGCAATTCAGTGCCATTCTAAAGCTTGGAAGAGCCATCAGTATAGCTCTGACTGTGTTCGTCTGAGAGGAGAATGTCATATACACTAGGATGGGTTCAGGGCGAGTAAATCATGGGCTCATTCTCATTTTGAAGTGAAGTGCTCCTGTAAGTGTAATTAATGGTGCAGCTCTACTCTGCACCTGTATATATAGTGGAATAAATGCATCGGTTTGAGGCGGCGCTCGTGGAGCGGGCCGCAGGGTTCAGGTGTATGTGTTCCTGTAGCGTTGCACTCGGGCGATCCTCTGGTGATTTAAATGCCTTGTTCTCTGTGGTATTTTCCCTTTGTATGTCTCATGTAGTTGGTGAGGTTACATACGTGGAACTCTTTAAGGATGGAGAAGGAAAGTCAAGGGTAAGTGTTGGTGAATCTGCGAGGTTAAAATCGCATTCCGGTAGAGCCGATTACACTGTTGTTCCTTTGACCTTTGGGATGGATGGTGTGTTGATGTTACAGTAAAGACTATTATGATGATTATTTTGGATGGTGCTGACCCGTTTGGCTGGGGTCCATCTGTCTCACATCTGATGATTGCTTAGGTGTTTTTTTATTTGGATTTAAGATCACGCCAACTGACCTACGAGAGTCATCTATCTGTCAGGTGTCTTTCCTTAAACCCTTCATCCATCTGTCCGTTTGATCCGTTCTCTCTCTTTCCCGTAACAACAAGATCCAGTTTCATTTGCCCCTTTCTGAGTTTATTTGCTTTCATTTGTCCATCTCACTGTAGCCACGTCACAATGAAATGTAAACGAGCTGATTAAAACGCTCCCGTACTTCATGAGCATGTTGTAATGGATCTTTCTCAAGCACTAATGATACATGAGTTGAAGTTGTTTGAGTTGACGTGATTCTGATGATGTTCTTTCTTCTCCTCTTCCTCTTCTTCCTCCTCTTGGGACGTGCGTCTGCAGGGCTGTGGGTAAGAACCGCTTCACAAAATATGAATTCATTCAGCAGAAACTAAACAGGGCTCGTACAAGATGCTTAAAGTGCTTGAGTTTGACTTTTTTAAATGTAAGTCCTGGAAAACCCTTGAAAAAAGCCTGATTTATGAAGAGGTACTTGAATTATTGAAAAGTATTGTATAATCTTTTTCTATGAAACAATATTTTCATTCAAAATGAATCTTGCAGTCTGTCTGATACAGATAAAAGACATTTCGCATGACTATGAGTTTGATATTACTCGTATAAATATCCAAGTATATGAAGCCGCTTTCATTCTTCAGGTCATGGGAGAAAAAGTCAGTTTATCATAGTGTGCTTTAATGGTTAATGTTGCCACAATTACGGCATACTTTGCATGTGTTGCACTTTAGTTGTACCATTTTGTTTTATTATTATATTTTTCATTTATCGGGTTACCTTTTTTATATTGAAAGATAATAAAGATATTGTTTTAATTTAGCGAGATCTCTGATTGTAGTCCTTGAAAACCAAAAAAAGTAGTGTTTGAAATGTCCTTGAAAGTCCTGGAATTTAATTTTACAGTATCTGTACGAACCCTGTATTTTATACAAATCTTTTATCTGAAGCGACTTGCATTGCAATTATACATCTTTTTTTAAACCCATTCCCTGGGAATCGAACCCATAACCTTGGCGTTCATCTACTGTACTTTATTTAAAGTCCCCCAGTGGTGAAAACACAGCTTTTAATGTTGTTTGTGTCTATGTGGTGTTTTTAATATGCTTTTACACAAAGCATGTGTAAGTTCATAAGTCGACAGCATTGCTGAGTATTTTCTGCTTAAAACTGCAGTGAACCAAAGACAGTCTCAAAGTCTGGTGTTTCTGACGTCACAAACGACCTTGTAACCAATCAGATCAACGTGTGCTCGTCAACCAGTGGATCTCTGTGACCCCATTTACACCTGGTATTAAAATGCGATCTGTATCCAGATAAGTTATCCGGATAATAAGTGTTCTGATCTTACCTTTGCGTTTACACCTTGTATTTTTAATGCGTTTTCGTTATTTTTGCGGCTTTTACTTTTGTCGTCCGTTTAGCTTAACGTTACTTCTGAGGGGTGTGGTTTTCGCGGGCAGAGGATGACGTTTGGCAGGTACGAATGCAATCACGTCGTACGGATTGCGTTTACACCTAGTAAAGATCCGAACACAATGCGAGCCAGACTACCTCCAGATGTGGTCAGGCAGATCCGATCACAACGTATTTACACCTTGCATTTAACATGCGTTTTTTTATTATCCGGATAGCTTATCTGGATACAGATCGCATTTTAATACCAGGTGTAAATGGGGTCTGAGTGAGTGGTGGTGGGGCTCATTTGCATATTCATAGAACCATGAGGCGAGGGTGTCGAGTTACATTCAAGATATTTTAAGGCATGGAGAAATATTTTCAAGGAAAAAAAACTTTTAAATATGTAATTTTGGTGATATAATTTTTTTTTAAGGGATAAAATTAACTACAGGGGGACTTTAACCAAAGCAAATACTTACATATTTAGATTATGCTTAAATTAAGTAATAATTCAATGAATTAAATATGCAATGTAATGTCTCCTTCAAGAGTTTCTTCAGGTATCTGACAGCAGCATCAAGTAGGAATTATTTTAATTTGTTTTCCCAAACATTTATAAAAACTAATCAACTGTGAAATAAAGGTACTTAAATTGTTTTATAGGAAGTCAGGAATGTTTCTAAACATTACAAAAAGTAATCACTTACATTGTTCAATAAGATAATTAGTACAGATTTAATGTCAGCAGGTTTGGCATCACTAGTACACCCACACAAACAAACACACACACTCTCTCTCTCTCTCTCTCTCTCTCTCTCTCTCTCTCTCTCTCTCTCTCTCTCTCTCACTCACACGCTCACTCACACACTTTCTTCACACACACACACTCTCTCCCACACTCACTCACACTTTCTTCACACACACACACTCTCACACAATCACTCACACACTTTCTCCACACTCACACACTCTCACACACTCACTCACACACACACCCCTACCCTGACCGCTGGTCGTCTCTTTCAGTGTGGTTGAGTTCAAAGATGAAGAGTTTGTGAAGAAAGCCATTGAAGTCATGAGCAAACATGATCTGAACGGACGGCCGCTGAACATTAAGGAGGTAAACGGTCAGATCCCTTCATCCCGTGTGTGTGTGTGCAGACAGTGTGTGACAAGTGTGTGGGCCTGTTTCAGGACCCTGACGGGGATCATGCGCGGCGTGTTCTGCAGAGATCGGGCCGGATGTTCGGAGCGGGTCGAGGACAGGACGGTCCCGCCGGGATTAACGTTCCTCCTTCCATCGCCAACAACCCCAACATCCCTCCTGACATCATCAGCGCGCTGCAGGCCGGCCGCCTGGGAAACACCGTGTTCGTGGCCAACGTGAGTCTGTCACTGCGGTTCAAGTATAGAGGGTTTGCACTGACGTCATTTTATAAGCAGCATAACAGTGGAGATTTAACCCATAGCATCTGTGGTAACGTACAGATAGTGAAGAGAAGCGGGCCCAGGACTGAGCCTTGAGGTACTTCTGGAGGACAACAGATGTTTGAGACTCCTTGTGCATGCAAACATCTCACTGGTTTATTAAAATTCATTGCAAAATGATTGTTTGGGAATGTAAGCTGGTATAGAGTATGCATTAACGTCACTTTCCCGCGGGAACACACTCGCTCATCCGGCTGAGTGGCAGAAGAGCTGCTGAGTGACGGGATTTAATAGAGGAAACTGAGGAAACATGAGTAAAACAAGCGATTATCAGTTTAAACTAAAGCTTGGACTCTTGTGTTTCTTACAACTGGCCAGAGATCATGGATATTGATATGCAGCAGGAATCGTGTTTCCTCACATTTATATGAGTCTGATTTCCACGCCGGGGAAAAACAAAGTAAATTTGCCTGTGAACGCTTTATATAAATACTATATAGGTCTAAATCATGTGATCACTCATCAGTGTTATATATATCATATCCTCCAGCACTAATACTTGTGTAGTTTTTTTTTTTTATTATTATTTAAAAACATCCAATTATGTCGAATATACAATGGTAAATATTTAATTGATGAGTTTTCGATACAATATATAACAATACAATATATAGTACATGATTTTTACCCATAATTCCGCATATTGACACACAATGAAAACTGTAAATCCAGCTTTCTCTGCCTGATCAGTTGTTTCTGTGAACTGCGGACACATTTGCTTCTCTGTTCTGTAGCTTTCAGCCGTCTGAAAATACACCTCAGAGTTCTTGTCAAATCTATTTATACAGTCGATCTCAAAGCTCTTTCCCGTTTTGTGTGTTTTTCGTGGCATTCCGGCCAACGGTGACGTCACACACATATCCTCTTTGAGGTTATTTGACAGATTCATAGTCTGTGTAATCTTAAGCTCCGCTTTGACTCGGGTCACACGTGTGCTTGTGTGTGTTCTCTGCAGCTGGACTTTAAGGTGGGCTGGAAGAAGCTGAAGGAGGTGTTCAGCATGGCCGGCACCGTGAGGAGGGCAGACGTGAAAGAGGATAAAGACGGGAAGAGTCGAGGGATGGGGACGGTGTCCTTCGAGCAGCCGCTGGAGGCCGTTCAAGCCATCTGTATCCTCTCACCAAAACATGCCCATACAAAAGATGATTCATCACTGAAATATGTGTCGGCTGATATACACTGCCGTTCAAAATGTTGGGGTCGGTGCGATTTGTGTTTTTAAAATAATTCTCTTCTGCTCACCAAAGCTGTGCTTATTTAAATAAATAAAAAACATGAAATATTTTTTACAATTTAAAATGTTTTATTTTTAATATATTTTAATGTCATTTATTCCTGCGATCAAAGCTGAATGTTCAGCATCATCACTCCAGAAATCACTCTAATATGAGGATCTGATGCTCAAGAAACATTAATTATTATCAGTGTTGAAAACAGTTTACAATTTGTTTTTCAGGATTCTTTGATGAATAAAAAGTTAAAACAGCATTTATCTGAAATAGAATCTTTTGTAACATTATAAATGTAACTTTTGATCAATTTTATGTTAATTTATCTGAAATAGAACGTTTTTGTAACTTTATGCACTATTGTTCAAAAGTTTGGGGTCAGTAAGATTTTTTGGGGGGGCAAGAAATTAATACTTGGTTTAAAAATTGTATTCATCAATGATGCATTAAATTGATCAAAAGTGACATTTATAATGTTACAAAAGATTCTATTTCAAATAAATGCTGAACTTTCTATTCATCAAAGAATCCTTTGTCATCAGATCATCATATTATCCTGATTTCTGAAGGATCATGTGACACTGAAGACTGGAGTAATGATGCTGAAACTCAGCTTTGATCACAGGAATAAATTACACTTTACTAGATATTCACATAGAAAACAGATGATTTACATTATAATAATATTTCACAATATAACGTTTGTTTTGTATTTTTAATAAAATAAATGTTGCCTTGGTAAGCAGAAGACTTCTTTTAAAAACATTAAAATAATGTATGTTCAATTTTATTGTTATCGGCCCAATAAGAAAATTTGGATGTATGATTGAATATAAACATTGATGTCTACAGTAGCGATCAAAATAGACTAAATCACGTTTTGAAATTGATGCTTCAAATAATGATTGTATCAATTACATCCAGTAGGTGGCGACAAGCGACTGTTATAAACTCAATCATTTGTTCAAGAGATTTGTTCAAAAATGCTAATTCATCCATTAATGAAATAAATGAAGTCTTCAGGAGTGAGTCAAACTCATTCACTCACACATTAAAATATATATATATTATAATAATTCAAATTAATTAGGCCAAAAAATGTAATTAGACGAGGTATGTGCGTTCCTTCACTCCCGCTCACAGCCATGTTCAATGGGCAGATGCTGTTTGACAGACAGATGCATGTGAAAATGGTGAGACATTGTGTTTATCTTGTACAGCTTATGTTTATGAAGCATAGTAGCACTTCAGCATCCATTCATGTGTTTGTTTTACTGTAGGATGATAAATCACTTCCTCCAGATGACTTCCGGCCAGCTGAGAAAGCGCCACAGTTACCCAGTAAGAGCTTTCTGTGCTTGTTTGAGATCAGGCTTATTTTACCTGTGTGTGTGTGTATCTGTGTATGATCATACATGTTCATGCGTGTGTGTGATGTGTGTTGCAGGAGGTCTGGGCGGCATCGGTATGGGCTTGGGTCCCGGCGGCCAGCCAATAAATGCCAACCATCTCAGTGGAGGGGGCGTGGCCTCCATGGGACCTGGAGGTGTGTTCATGTTTCCTTAATATCCACCTGTAGTCAAACATTTTATCCCTTAAAACTTCTCACCAAAATGAAATATTTAAACGATTTTTCTTTGAATTTTTTTGTTATGCCTTAAAATAGCTTAAAATACAAGGTCGTTTGTGACGTCAGAAACACCAGCGATTTCAAAGCGTGTTTTTGAGACTGTCTTTGGTTCACTGCAGTTTTAAGCAGGAAATACTCAGCAATGCTGTCGACTTATGAACTTACACATGTGTGTCTTAAAGCATATTAATAACACCACATAGACACATAAACTACATTTAAAAGCTGTGTTTACACCACAGGGGGAAGTAAAATGAAGCATGCCTAATTAAAGTCCTTTATTTATGCAGATATTGTTCTGCATACTTAATTTTATTTATTTGAACATTTTAGGGTTTGCAAACATTTTATTTGCAAATTATCCATTGAATTAATTGTTCTATATAAATGGACAGTTTGAACTGATTTACTACAAGTGTTCAGTTCATCAAGTGAAATGAATGAGACGAAGACCACGAAGTGTGTAATGATGAAAAACTTTAAATCATGATGTTCATTGGTCACCAGTAAGAGTGTTGAAATTATCAGCTGCATTATCAAGCGGATGATGGGACTGATGGGTAATGAAGGACTGGTTGATCCCGCAGGAATGGACGGGCCAGGATGCAGCAGCATGAACCGCATGAGTGGTGAGAGAGACGTCACGCTTATCTGTCTCAGGGATCAGCTGTGAGGGTGCTCACGCGTGTGTGTGTGTGCAGGGATGAGCGGGGGGTTTTCTGGCATGGACTGCATGGGAGGATTCGGTGCCAGAGACATGGGATCCATGGGCCGAATGGGAGGTAAACCCTCACCCCATCCAACTGTCTCTTTCTGTTACAGCGCCACGAAACTGGAACAAAATTGACATTGTGATACTTTTCTTTAATATATATTGTTTTTTTTTTGTTTGTTTTTTTATAAAAGAATGTTCAGCTTAGTTGGTAAAGTGTCTAACATACATGTTGTTGATTTAGATGATTTAAAGACTAGACAATTAAAAGTTGAGACAATTCTTCCTTTCCTATAGCACTGAATAAATGGAATTTTTCCTCAGGGATTCCACAAGGTCTGATGGCATAGTTATCATTTTCTCCCTGATATTATCAATCTTTAGTGAAGAAGGTCATAAAGTCTTTACTGCTGTTGCTTGGACACTTCTGTGCTTGAAGCTTTCTTTCTCGTTAGTTTAGCCACAGTTTCAGATGAATACCTCAGGTTGTGTTTGTCTTCTAGGAGAGATGATAAATAAGCAGATCTAGCAGCTTAAGGTCTTTCTGTACGCAGTAATGCTATCTTTCCACAAAATGCGAAATACCTCTAGTTTAGTTTTCTTTCAGTTGCGCTCCATTTTTCTGGCTGCTCTTTATTCTCTTCAAGTTTTTATTGTAGAGGGATACAATTCACATCTGTTCACATGTCACTTACAGCTTTACCAGTCTACACAGGAATAGCTCCAGTCACACAGTTGCTCCTTAGCACTTCAAGATAGTCAATCGTTTCTGTTGCGATATCGAGTTCTTCTGAGCTCTCCGGGATGCTGAGATCATGAAACATCATTAATATAGCAATCTTTAGTGGCAGAAGGGATAGCTCTAACATATTTGTAACACTGACTACACGAGTAATATACAGGAGTTTACATGAGCGTAGATAATGGTCTGAGATGTCATCGCTCTGCTGCAGAATAGCAACGGCATCAACATCTATTCCATGTGATAGTATTAGATCTAGAGTATGATTACGACAATGAGTGGGTCCTCCTGACACCTGTTGTCTAACTCAGATAGAGTTCAGGATGTCTTTAAAAGCCAACACTGCATCTTTTTCTTTATTCATGTGTATATTAAAACCACCAACAATCAGTCCTTTATCTGCAGCCAGTACTATGATAGAAAATCAGCAAAGTCTGTACAGTAGCCAGAACACATCTCACGTGATTTATCACTTACACTACATGTTACATAAAGCACCAACACATCAAAAGAATTATGTTAGATGCAATTAATCGTGATTACTTAATTTGACAGCATTGATATATATATATATTTTTTTAAATCTATTTTCTGATACCAGTTGAAATGTTAAACCATCAAGCTTCAGAGTGAAATTTGGCTCTTTGTATGCGAGCAGCTCGTGGTCTGGTGAAGCACTGCATCATGGGATATGGGATGCATGCATGTGGATTGTCTATATTTGCTGCCGGTCTCACGCTTCAGTTTGTGTGCAGAAATGTATCGTTCTGGAATGTCGGGGATGGACCGAGACTTCGGCAGACGTGACCTGGGAATGAGCGTCCAGTTCGGAGACTCGTTTGGAGGTGTGTGTGTGTGTGTGTGTGTGTGTGTGTTCACACTTGAGCTGATGTGACTGACGTCTGTTCTCTTTCCCATCAGCTGGAGGATATGCAGGAATGGGGAATTCTGGGATAGGACCCATTGGCTCTGCATTAGGTCACTCATCTCACACTCACACAAATTGAAATTACATTCATATACACTTCATTGTGATTGACACAAACCAAATGTCATAAAAGTATTTCATACGACATGTCTGAGAAACCGACATCCAGTCGTTTCTTATGTTCAGATACATTGTACAGTAAGCTTTCATTTGTAGTTAATTACACAAGTCATCTCTGTGTGTGTGTGTGTGTGTGTGTGTGTGTGTGTGTGTGTGTGTGTGTGTGTGTGTGTGTGTGTGTGTTTCAGGTGGAGGAGGAATACTCAATATGGGAATGGACCGCATGAATTCTGGCTTTGACCGAATGGTGGGAAACATGGATATGGGGCGTGGCTTTGGCCAGTACGGTGGTCACATGGGTGGAATGAGTGACAGGGGGGCGGGGTCAAAGGCCGGATGCCAGATCTTTGTGAGAAACGTACGTATGAAGATGACTGTGTGTGTGTGTATCACTGACGTGTTTGATGGGAATGACTTGTGTCCGCAGCTCTCCTATGATCTGAACTGGCAGAAGCTCAAGGAGAAGTTCAGTCACTGCGGTACGTGATGTAAATCTCTTAACTTTTTTTTTTAATTGAATTTTAATTAGGTTTAAGAGAAAATAACACTTAAAATATTCACGCACATATGCATAACACGTATTTAACAAATGATTAGGGGGTAAAAGCAGAAATGTTACAAAGTGATGTTAAACAGCGGCTCACACAGGAGAGAGTGAGAACAAAACCGCTGGAAAAAATACTAAAATTATAATAAACATAAATGGATAAATAAAAATATATACATGTAGTATTTTTATTATTATTTTTATTATATGGAAGCACATACAAAAAATAATAATAATGTAAATAAATTAATAAACTCCCATAAATAATTTAATAAACTTATAATTGTATATAATTTATTTATTTGTATCATATTATAATTGTGTGTGTGTATATATAAATGTATTTACATTATTATTATTTTTAAACAATTTTTGTATGCACTTTCATATAATAAAATGTAAACAAATAAATTACACAATTTTAATATAATAAAATTGTAATAAATTATATAATTTAGTTATAATTTATGTGTGTGTATATATGTCTAATTTCTGATACAGCATTTTATTGACATTGATTGGCATCCTGCAGGTCAGGTGATGTACGCTGAGATAAAGATGGAGAGCGGTAAGTCTAAGGGCTGTGGGACGGTGCGCTTCGACTGCCCCGAGAGCGCAGAGAGGGCCTGTCGAACGATGAACGGGACGAAGATCAACGGGAGAGAGGTAGACGTGCGCATCGATCGCAACGCGTGAGCCGCTGCCGCCCGTTATGTTTTAAAAACATCTCGACTGTCATATCTGAACAATCCGGCCAGCCGCCCAACCTTTTAATGTGTTCGTGACGCCTTTTTCTTAACTGTTTTTGTTTTTTTTTGTAAACATTTGTAAGGCGTTTGTCTCTTAATTTTACAAAAATAAAAAGCCGGCTGTTGTGAACTCGGTCTGGCTCTGAGTTTGTGAGAAACACGTCCAGAAGTCTCTGAAGATTCTTAACTTTTAAATCCTCTGTATTCCCTAAAGTACTTTTTTAGGAATGTTCTTAAAGGATTAGTTCACTTTTAAAGCAGCTTTTGCTGATAATGTGCTCCCCCCATATCATCCGAGATGTCCATGTGTTTCTTTCTTCAGTCGAAAAGAAATGAAGTTTTTGCTCGCCTTGCTCTGTTCTGTGATGCGCGTTCGTGACGTCACGTAATACGCACTTACGCTGAAAAGGTCTCGCTTTTCCTCTGTGTGTTCCGGTTCAGAAAGACGTAAAACTGCATCTCATCTTCTCCTCGAAGCTCAAAATCACCCGACATCGTTGTTTTACCTTTTAACTTCCTTTTTTTGTAAACGGCGTTTGACTTTGTTTGCACGTTCAACTTGTAAACACTGACTCGCACATTCGTCACGCGTGACCGTTTCATGAACGCGCATCACAGAACAGAGCAAGGCGAGCGTTTGTGCTTATAAAACTGAAACTTCTTTATTTATTTGTGAAATGACGCTGGTTTCGCTAGATAAGACCCTTATTCACCGTCTGGTGGCGTTTAAAGCTGCACTGAAACGCTCATCTGAACCTTGGACCGTTTGGACCCCATTGAAGTCCATTATATGGAGAAAATCCTGGAATGTTTTCATCAAAAACCTTCATTTCTTTTCGACTGAAGAAAGAAACACATGGACATCTCGGATGGGGGGAGCACATTATCAGCAAAAGCTGCTTTAAAAGTGAACTAATCCTTTAAGAATTAAATTGAGAGAAATATTTGCAACAGTTTAATGTTAGACTGTCTTGAAAGATTTTCAGGAAAATTTTCAAATCTTAATTTCATGTTGTTTCTAACTGTAACCTTTTGAAGATGCATCAAACTCGAGTGGATAAGAAATACAAATAAATGCCAACGGTTGTTTTAAATATTGACCTTTCAAATTCTCGTTTCTGTACTTAAAAAAAAACCATGGCAGTATTTCTTTATTTTTATTGTAATGCAGTGTTACAGTAATAATGCAGGAGGATGAATGATCTGAGGTAGATGAAGAATGATTCTGATTAAACATTCTGAGGAATCAACAATCGTTGCCAATATTACACTTCCTGTTCGTAAAAGAGTCCTTCTGCAATCGTAAACCAGATCTTTCCAAAGAACTACTTTTATCTCAACATTGACCAAAATCCCAGAGCAATAAAGTTTTAGAAACTAAATCACTTCATGGAAATAACAAGACTCTGCTCCAGCGGATGAGTCGATGCGGATGTAACCCTGAAATACATGTATAACCACTGCAAAAAAGCTTTTTCCATTAAATCAACATACATTTACTTGAAGTAAAGTGACTTAAAGCGTATTAAACCATCACAGACATAAACCCGATTAAACACTTGATTTGCAGTGGACAGTGTTTCCTCCTTTGGTTGATTAAAGAAGAACCAGCAAAATCCTTCATTCAAAGAGAAACGACATTAGATTTCTGCACAAACGCACTTCATCTTCATACATTATCCATAAACAAGACTTAATATTTGCTTTCAAGTAAATGTATCCTGATCTAAGAAGAGTTTAGATGATACTGCTTCGGTAATAATAATCTTGCATTTATCCTTGTACAGCCATAGCATTTCAATAAACAGTAGCTGATTTTTAATGCGACTTTAACATGGTTGGAGTTACTGCATATAAGGTCAAATGTGATTCAGTTTTAACTCGTTTTATGTGAATATATTAATTTTACTGTAAATGTTTGATACAGTGATATCAAAAGCATTTTTTAATGGATCATCGTTTGAATTTTTTTCATTCGAAATAAACTAATGGGGAAAAACATTTTTAAAAAAAACTTGTTTCATACAAAAAAAAATGTATTTTTTTTCTTGTTTTCCAACACAAATATCAAAACATTCTTAAATCAAGAAACATTTACTGGAGCGGCAGAATTACTGAAGATATTACGTCAAGAAAATGAAGTGAGTTTGTGCTTAAGACAACAACTAATATCTGCCAGTGGAGTCAGAAATATAACTTTTCCCTTTGAGTTAAGATTATATTTCTGACTCCATTAGCACAAACTTTCTCATTTTTTTCAGTAAAGATGTAATATTTTCAGTCATGCTGCTTCTCCAGGAAATGATGATTTAAGAATGATTCAGTGTGTGCTGGAGGAGTGGTTTTGTGCAGTCACATGATCGGCGCTAGTCCCCGCAGGCTCGGGTCGGGTTGTTCCCGATGATCCCGAGCTCGTATAAGATGGAGAGCGTGGCGAAGAGCACGTAACAGGCCAGAGACACCAGCCCCAGCTTCCAGTCCAGCCTCCATCCGTTCACGTGCACGGCCGAGAAGAGGAAGAGGATGGAGAGCAGGAGCGCGCATGACATGAAGAGCAAGCCCGAGCTGCTGACCTGCAGCGCAGAGCCGGGCGCCACCCACACCGTCTGGATGAACCAGGGCAGGCCGAGGCACAGCATGTCGAACACGTTCGAGCCCACGATGTTGGCCATGGCCATGTCAGCTTTACCTGCGGCAACACAGCTTTATGTACAGAGAAAACTGCATATCCTGCTAAAGTGATCATTTTGATGACTGACTTATGACACTTCAAAATCTCAGAAAATTACATTACATGAAATCAATAAAAAAAGGATTTGAAAAGTAGAATTATGCATATGTATATAGCTCTATATATTAGTTTCACCTTTTAATTTGAATTGCTGAAATACATGAATTTTTGCTCACCCTCAAAAAGTGATGATTTTAACATGCTGTGTAAATATGTGTGGGGTATTTTAAGCTAAAACTGCACATACACACACTGGGGACATCAGAGGCTTATTGTACATCTTGTGAAAGGGCATTATAGGAGCCCTTCATCTGTTTATTTTCAACTGTATTTATTGAATATCTGTTTCAGTCTGTCCATTCTGTCACAGCAGGTTCACCCAGTTCAGTGATTATCCTCCTCGCTGACATTAACTATATATATAATACAAATAAGTGGGATTTTTATTAAACTTATCCGAGGGGAAATCATCAAGCAAAAAATATTGGGTGCATTGATATTTCTTCCTTTTAACCCTTTAACTGTCTTCTCGGCCAAATAGTTGAGCACATTTTGAGTCACTATATTTTATTGAGAGTACCTAACTGAACTCGAGCTGGTTGAGCATCTCTACCATCTGGATGAGGTCTGTTACGCCAAAAACATCCACTAGATGTCACGGTTTCAATCAACAGCACTTCTTCTAACATGGATGTCAGAAACAAATAAATCCCCCCAGCCATGTGAACTGTTTTTGGTGAAATGTTGCAAGCTAAGCATATTTGTTTGACATATTACACTTTAAGCCCTAACTTTACAAAATCAAGTTACTTGGTGCCATGAAAAAACGTAAGTATGTTTTTAATAATTTTTCAAAAACATGCTCAACCAAACGGTTGATTTGGCACATAACGGTTAACGGTTAAGAATGGACATCACAATGCACTATTACATTTTGGTTGTAATTCAAGAATGCTTTGGAATAAAGACTTTAGTTTGGTCTTGTTTTAAAGAAAAACTCAGCAGATTATTGCTGAAGTAAAAGCCCTTCAAAAAAATAAAAGTATGAAAAAGTTATGGAAGTTGTAACTTTACATGAAATCAAATATACTGTACTTATTTTTTCTTTTATATAAAATATATATTTTACAAAATATTTTTTACTATGAAATCAAAGCCGTGCTGTGTTCCAAATTTTAAGTTGATATCACAAAAATTGAAGTTCCCACGAGATTTTGTTCAGGCGTAATACCAAAAATGACAAATTCCATTGAATTTAATTGTATGCATTCTGCTGTAACAAATTAATACATTTCTGTCCAAATATCACTTCTGTCACAAAATCTGGAACCTTGAGACTCAGACCGTTCTGACAATGTGTTTTGGCAAGATTAGAAAACGTTTTGATCATAAATTATGATGGGCAATTAAAAAGTATGGCAAAGTATGTGTATGAATTCAGGTACCATTTTTTTATAGTAGAGGCCGATATTTAAAAAATTATGGGATGTGTTGAAAAAAAAAGATATTAACCCATAATCCTGCTTCATCTTTACTAAGGACCGTCTATCACGCAGCGTTCACAAACTCATCGCTGTATTATATCAATCATTGGCATGTACATCTTTACATTATAGAAGGAAAGTGCACACATATATATATATGTTCATTACGAAGGCAGTTTTAGGTAAATTGCCGTCATATATCTCAAATCTCTTAACTTTATATACGAATAGTTATTGTACTAGATCTCTATCACATCCGGTTAAAAGTTCTGAAGGTTTCCTCAGAATTTGGCAAAAGTGCCTTTTCTTTTTTCTCAGAACGATCTGCAAAATGTCCTTAAACTAGAGATATTGCTATAACTGAGTAATCTGAAATGTGTTTTAATGTTTTAAGTGCTTTTCTTGATTTGACTCTTTTTGTACGAGTATTGTTTTCATGGTTAACTCTGTGCTGCCGTCTTGAGAGTGATATCTCAGTGGGCTTTACCTGGTTAGAGGAGTGAATAAACGGGTCAGGTGATGTTTGTATGCTTGAGGACGGGTTTACCTTCGCGAGCCACCATCACACTGGCCACGGTGTCGGGAATGCTGGTTCCTGCTGCCAGGAGCGTCATGCCCATGACTGTGTCCGGGATTCCCAGCGTCTCACCTGAACAAAACAACAGCGCAGAACTTTACACTCTTAGAAAACATTCATATGAAACATGTATACAATAAAAAAAAATAAAAAAAATGTAGGTTAAATATCATTTTTTAAATGTATGTTTTCTTGGGGTTTCCCCATTTGACAACTTTCGCATAATAAATGATCAGAAACAAGTTATCTGTTGTTTTAATATTGGACCAGAGTCCTTTGTGATGTCATTTCCCAGCAATAACAGTAAATTATGCATAATTACATGCAACTAACCCTCATACAGTAAGTACATGTAGTTGCTTAATATTACTATGTACTTACAATGACACCTTAAAATAAAGTGTAACCAAATTGTTGAGCATGTGACCGCGTCGCAGGCATCTCTGAGCTCATAAGTTCACAAGTCCCCGAGTGAGTACTCCAGTACCTGCTCTTTAGCGCCGGCCCGAAAGCGCATGTGAATCTGTGACCGCGTGCAGGATAATAATCCTATTATATGCAGCTGCATCACATGGTTTCTCACGGCCCCGTGGGGTTCAGAGAACGCAGGGGCCGACAGCATCATAATCCTTCAGGATACAGTGCTGGCATTTCAGGAATGGACTCAGGGAGCATGTGACCCGTCTGTGTGTGACCCACTCAAACCCTGAACGTCTGCAGTGCAACTCGATGACGACTGAGGCTGATCTCGCAGTAGTTTTGAGTCCAACACTATAAACACTAAACCCAGAGGATCACTCGTATCACGGCTTTGTTTGTGCAAAAACAAACAAAAATAACAACTTTATTTCAACTCTTCATTTCCTTCTGAGTCGGTTAAACTAGTGTAACAGCGTAAGCTTCTGTTGTTGTACGTCACACACATCACACACATGACCAGCGTCGGCCAATAGCGAGCCTGCGTGTGACGTAGCTCTACGCAAACACACTAGTTTAACTGACTAAAGGCCCACGAGAAGGACATGAAGAGTTGAATAAAGTCGTTATTTTTGTTTGTTTTTGCGCACAAAAAGTATTCTCGTCGCTTGATAAACTTAAGATTGAGCCACTGTAGTCACTCGGACTATTTTAACGATGTTTTTAATAACTTTTCGAGGCCGGCAAGTTTCACTCCCTGAAGAAGCCGATGGACTAGTATGGAGGAGTGATCCAGCGCTCAGATTTCATCACAAATATCTTAATTCGTGTTCCGAAGATGAACGAAGGTCTTACGGGGTTGAACAACATGAGGGCGGGTAAATACTGACAGAGTTTTCATTTTTGGGTGAACTATCCCTTTAAAACAGAGACGTTTTTCGAGTAGACGACACCATTATGAAAACGGTCCCCATTCACACGGATCCACGAAAACGCCTGAAATCGCTGTATTCTGCTGCCAGGCCAGTAGATGGCGATACAACACTATAGCCTGAGCACGCGAAACGCATGTGCATCGTCTTCAGAGATTCACGTTTTTGTTGTAAACTTTGAAACCCGCCTTCACACAAAACGTTGTCATGTAAACAAACGGCCAAAATGGATAAAAAGTTTTAATTTTTAGTTGAAAACGGTGTTGTGTGAACAGCCCCTGACTTTCCGTAAAGATGCTTTGAAAACATGTGTATCGTGAAAGTGCTACGCAAATATATGTGCCTTAACTTGTAGATCCTGTAGCTCAACTGCTGATCACGACGCTTGCAATGCAAAGGTTGTGGGTTTGAATCCCAGAACACACACACATCATTAATGCACAGCAGGTCCACCAGATGAATAAACGAAAACAAAAGCAGTCTTACCCACGACCGTGACCATCCACACCAGGACGTACGTGAAGGCGGAGATCCAGACGGCAGACATCAGGAACGTGATCATGTACCATTTCTTCCAGAAGCGTCTCCTGCAGTCGGGAATGGTCAGGAACAACAACACGATGGCCGGCAGAGACAAAACCCAAAGGATCCGCTTCAGGTCGTGCTCGGGCATGGTGAACACACTCTTCTGCTCTGAGAGAGAAACATGCAAACGTGAGGCTGCCGTTCACACTGAACAGGAGAGCACACGGCTCTTTGGGAACACACAAAATGTTATGCCATCGCTGCAAAAACACCCTTTTGGAACCGTTGTTTTTAAGAGCGATCCCCAAAATTATGATAAACATGCAACTAGTGTTGTCAAAAAACTCGGTACTTCGGTACTAAAAAAATGAAACGGTTACGGTACCAGCTTTTATTAAGTGCTGGTAGTACTGAAGTACCGGGTTAATCCGGCTCTTGATGCGCTGTCTGAAAGGTGCAGAGTTGCGTCCTGTTCATAAACACAGTGAGATGGCGACGGTGGCGCTGCTGATGCGGTGGCTCTGAATCCACGTGTTGACAAGACAGGAGGAAAGAGCCACATATGGAGATATTTTGAATCAGGCTAATGTCACGTTGCCATAAGGGGCCGTTCACACAGCGCATGCAGATTCGTTATTTCTAATGTAGGCGCGCGCTCATAATAGAAGCGCCATGCGAGCTTATTCCTCCAGGCGCGCCGCTGTTCCTCCAGGCGCGCTGCTGTTCCTCCAGGCGTGCCGCTGTTCCTCCAGGCGCCACTGTCACTGTCAGGCGCGCCGCTTTTCCTCCAGGCGCGCCGCTGTTCCTCCAGGCGCCACTGTCACTGTCAGGCGCGCCGCTTTTCCTCCAGGCGCGCCGCTGTTCCTCCAGGCGCGCCGCTGTTCCTCCAGGCGCGCCGCTGTTCCTCCAGGCGCGCCGCTGTTCCTCCAGGCGCCACTGTCACTGTCAGGCGCGCCGCTGTTCCTCCAGGCGCGCCGCTGTTCCTCCAGGCGCGCCGCCGCTGTTCCTCCAGGCGCCACTGTCACTGTCAGGCGCGCCGCTGTTCCTCCAGGCGCGTCGCTGTTCCTCCAGGCGCGCCGCTGTTCCTCCAGGCGCCACTGTCACTGTCAGGCGCGCCGCTTTTCCTCCAGGCGCGCCGCTGTTCCTCCAGGCGCGCCGCTGTTCCTCCAGGCGCGCCGCTGTTTCTCCAGGTGCCACTGTCACTGTCAGGCGCGCCGCTGTTCCTCCAGGCGCGCCGCTGTTCCTCCAGGCGCGCCGCTGTTCCTCCAGGCGCCACTGTCACTGTCAGGCGCACCGCTGTTCCTCCAGGCGCGTCGCTGTTCCTCCAGGCGCGCCGCTGTTCCTCCAGGCGCGCCGCTGTTCCTCCAGGCGCCACTGTCAGGTGCGCCGCTGTTCCTCCAGGCGCGCCGCTGTTCCTCCAGGCGCGCCGCTGTTCCTCCAGGCGCGCCGCTGTTCCTCCAGGCGCGCCGCTGTTCCTCCAGGCGCGCCGCTGTTCCTCCAGGCGCGCCGCTGTTCCTCCAGGCGCCACTGTCACTGTCAGGTGCGCCGCTGTTCCTCCAGGCGCGCCGCTGTTCCTCCGGGCGCGCCGCTGTTCCTCCGGGCGCGCCGCTGTTCCTCCGGGCGCGCCGCTGTTCCTCCAGGCGCGCCGCTGTTCCTCCAGGCGCGCCGCTGTTCCTCCAGGCGCGCCGCTGTTCCTCCGGACGTGCCGCTGTTCCTCCAGGCGCGCCGCTGTTCCTCCAGGCGCCACTGTCACTGTCAGGTGCGCCGCTGTTCCTCCAGGCGCGCCGCTGTTCCTCCAGGCGCGCCGCTGTTCCTCCAGGCGCCACTGTCACTGTCAGGTGCGCCGCTGTTCCTCCAGGCGCGCCGCTGTTCCTCCAGGCGCGCCGCTGTTCCTCCAGGCGCCACTGTCACTGTCAGGTGCGCCGCTGTTCCTCCAGGTGCGCCGCTGTTCCTCCAGGCGCGCCACTGTTCCTCCAGGCGCGCCGCTGTTCCTCCAGGCGCGCCGCTGTTCCTCCAGGCGCGCCGCTGTTCCTCCAGGCGCCACTGTCACTGTCAGGCGCGC
Source organism: Meda fulgida (assembly GCA_030578275.1). Taxonomy (NCBI): domain Eukaryota; kingdom Metazoa; phylum Chordata; class Actinopteri; order Cypriniformes; family Leuciscidae; genus Meda; species Meda fulgida. The sequence continues at coordinate 38,333,653 of CM060633.1, forward strand.
CGCTTTTCCTCCAGGCGCGCCGCTGTTCCTCCCGGCGCCACTGTCACTGTCAGGCGCGCCGCTGTTCCTCCAGGCGCGCCGCTGTTCCTCCAGGCGCGCCGCTGTTCCTCCAGGCGCGCCGCTGTTCCTCCAGGCGCGCCGCTGTTCCTCCAGGCGCCACTGTCACTGTCAGGCGCGCCGCTGTTCCTCCAGGCGCGCCGCTGTTCCTCCAGGCGCGCCGCCGCTGTTCCTCCAGGCGCCACTGTCACTGTCAGGCGCGCCGCTGTTCCTCCAGGCGCGTCGCTGTTCCTCCAGGCGCGCCGCTGTTCCTCCAGGCGCCACTGTCACTGTCAGGCGCGCCGCTTTTCCTCCAGGCGCGCCGCTGTTCCTCCAGGCGCGCCGCTGTTCCTCCAGGCGCGCCGCTGTTTCTCCAGGTGCCACTGTCACTGTCAGGCGCGCCGCTGTTCCTCCAGGCGCGCCGCTGTTCCTCCAGGCGCGCCGCTGTTCCTCCAGGCGCCACTGTCACTGTCAGGCGCACCGCTGTTCCTCCAGGCGCGTCGCTGTTCCTCCAGGCGCGCCGCTGTTCCTCCAGGCGCGCCGCTGTTCCTCCAGGCGCCACTGTCAGGTGCGCCGCTGTTCCTCCAGGCGCGCCGCTGTTCCTCCAGGCGCGCCGCTGTTCCTCCAGGCGCGCCGCTGTTCCTCCCGGCGCGCCGCTGTTCCTCCAGGCGCGCCGCTGTTCCTCCAGGCGCGCCGCTGTTCCTCCAGGCGCGCCGCTGTTCCTCCAGGCGCCACTGTCACTGTCAGGTGCGCCGCTGTTCCTCCGGGCGCGCCGCTGTTCCTCCGGGCGCGCCGCTGTTCCTCCGGGCGCGCCGCTGTTCCTCCGGACGTGCCGCTGTTCCTCCAGGCGCGCCGCTGTTCCTCCAGGCGCCACTGTCACTGTCAGGTGCGCCGCTGTTCCTCCAGGCGCCACTGTTCCTCCAGGCGCGCCGCTGTTCCTCCAGGTGCGCCGCTGTTCCTCCAGGCGCCGCTGTTCCTCCAGGCGCCACTGTCACTGTCAGGTGCGCCGCTGTTCCTCCAGGCGCCACTGTTCCTCCAGGCGCCACTGTTCCTCCAGGCGCGCCGCTGTTCCTCCAGGCGCCACTGTTCCTCCAGGCGCCACTGTTCCTCCAGGCGCGCCGCTGTTCCTCCAGGCGCCACTGTCACAGTCTCCACAAGGAGAAAGCGGTGCGAATACGCTCGTCATGAGGGCGAGGAAGCATCAGCAAAGAATGAACTGATTTCTAGCCCTTGCATTATGAATCAGCTGCAGGGTCCTCAAGTTTTGAAGACAGGCAAGAGTGACATTTCCGGCAGTTTTGGTCAAATAAAACATGTTTTATCTCCTGTATAGTTTGGGAACACTACAATAAGATACCATTCATTAACAATACTTAATGCTTTATCTATCAACACATTGAGTGAACAATATACAATAAACATTAATTAATGTTTGTGAATGTTATTTAATACAAACACTTGATTGTTCATGTTTGTTTACTTCATTCATTGTGCATTAAATAATGTTAACAGATAAAACTTTTGATTTTAAAATGTATTAGTAGCCTACATTTTTAAATTAACCCCAAGGAGAATAATTGCTACAGTATATATAACTATTGTTTATTGTTAGGTCATTTTATCTAATGTTATCTAACAAATATAATCGTATTGTAAAGTGTTTTTAATACTAGTTTCCATCTTTGTAACTGATATACACTTTAATATGTAAATTTTATCTAATTTAAGCTTTGGTACCGAGAACCGTGGATTTTCACTGGTATTGGTAGCGAATACTGAAATGTTGGTACCGCGACAACACTACATGCAGCAGAAAAACACAAAAGCAGGTTTGTGACGTCATCACGTACCTCGCCCGATCTCGTTGAGGCCGTGCAGGCTGAGCGAGAGCTGGGAATACCCGGAGTCGTCCTGGAAGATGCCGCTGTCGGCTCGCGAGCGCCGGGGAACTCGCAGACTGTCGTCGCTCCAGCCCACCAGCGGCTGCTCCTCGCCCGCGCCCGAGCTCTTGCTCACACACACACAACACGGGCTGAAGCGCTGCAGCACGTACTCGCTGATCCTCAGGTCGAAGCACAGCACCAACACATACACACCGTACACCAGCAGGAGACACGCGCCGTCATACCTGCGACACACGGGTCATGCCTGCACCGTTAAAGGGGTCATCGATGCAAAATGCACTTTTATATGGTGTTTGCATGTAAATGTGTGGACACAACCACCATACAGTGAAAAAAATCCATTCACTTCTTTGTTTTTGCACCTCAAAAAGCATAAACCCTCTCAATAATCAAGCGTTTGGATTTTCTGAGCACTATGATGTCATATTGCTCATGCTCCGCCCACGACCGCTGACAGACTGTCCCGTATTAGCATATTTCCTGTATTAGCATATTTCCTGTATTAGCATATTTCCCGTATTAGCATATTTCCGCTAGGTGCTCAATATCATTTAAAGAGACATGCACCTCAATATCATTTAAAGAGACATGCACCTCAATATCATTTAAAGAGACATGCACCTCATTATCATTTAAAGAGACATGCACCTCATTATCATTTAAAGAGACATGCACCTCATTATCATTTAAAGAGACATGCACCTCATTATCATTTAAAGAGACATGCACCGGAACGGGTCGCTGTGAACAGAGCTGTTTTTGAGGAGGTAAAAGAGTTATTTTACACAAACATTGAAGAATTTTAACCAAAGTATGTTACAAACTTTACATGAAGACGCTAAAGAATCATACCAACTTGTGGAAATTGTGAAATTTTTGCACGTTAAAAAATAAATACGACCTCACGTTGTGTCAATCACGTTTAGATTTATGGCTTTGATTTTCTCAGTTTAGAGTAAAACTTTTTTTTGAAAATAGTATTTTTGCACATTTTTCATAACAATAGGCCTAAACGTAAAATTCTGTAGGCCTAATTTTTTTAAAGTTCACATTTTAAAACTTTTTTCACAATCTGCCAAGTGTCTCTTTGAAAAGAGATCAAACATCAGTCTGTGCTCTAAAGCATTCAAGATTTACGATAGTTTAAGTTAGAAATGTAATTGTCAGGTCTATGCTCAAAAAGTGAATAAATTGATTATAAATACAGCGCAAATATAATTTAGTACCATAAAATCCCCTAAAAATACAAAATATTAAATAAAAAAAACATCAAAATAAAATATATAGTACATTAATTTCATTGAAGTAAAAAATAATTTTGGTTATTTTTGACCAACATGTGAAGAGGAGCACCAGAGGGTTAAGAGTGTAGTCATCAAAATGATAATAAACAGATGCAACAGAACAGCAGAAAAATACACGGGCTACACGTAAAAAAATAAATTCGACCTCACGTTGTGTAAGTCACATTTACACACTGCCTCTGAAACTTTCGTCCGTCATTTTGAAAAACTGGATGTGTTGAACATTAAGAAATAACTTTTTAATACCTTAAAGGATTAGCTCACTTTGGAATAAAAATTTCCTGGTAATTTACTCTCCTCCACATCATCCAAGATGTTCATGTGTTTCTTTCTTCAGTGGAAAAGAAATGCAGGTTTTTGAGGGTTTCCTCCATATAGTGTCTTCAATGGGGTCCAACGGCTCGAAGGTCCAGATGTGAGTTTCAGTGCAGCTTCAGAGTCTCGATACGATCCAGCCGAGGAATACGAGTCTCATCCAGACAAACCAGCGACATTTATAACTAAATACACATTTACATACTTTACTCGCATATGCTGGTCCTGCACTCGCTGTGATGCGACACACATTACGTCATCAGGTTGAAAGGTCACGTGTGTTCCGGTTTATAAATGTAGAGCGAAAAACTCCATCTCATTTTCTCCTCAACTTCAAAATCGTCCGACATCGATGTTTTACCTTTTATTTATTTATTTATTTTTCTTTGTAAATGGCGTTTCACTGAGTCTTTGCAGGATCTCTTTATCACGCGTGACCTTTCAACGTGATTACGTAATGTGTGTCGCATCACAGCTAGTGCAAGACCAGCATTTGTGCTTAAATAAAAGTTAAATTATTTAAATTAAAAGTGTGTATTTAGTTATGAATGTCGGTGGTTTGTGTAGATGAGACTCGTATTCCTCGACTGGATCGTATCGAGACTCTGAAGCTGCACTGAAACTCATCTGGACCTTCGAGCCGTTGGACCCCATTGAAGACACTGTACTATACACTATATTTAGTAAACCGTAATTTATTTTCCACTGAATAAAGAAAGACATGAACATCTTGGATGACGTGGGGGAGAGTAAATTGTCAGGAAACTTTCATTCTGAAGTGAACAAGTACTTTAATGGAACCGTTAGCAAAACATTCTTACAACTTAGCATCACAGACTCACCAGTAAACTCTGTTATCTGAGATGATGGCGATGACCGCGGCGACGCTGATGGCGTACGCGACACAGTCTCTGAATAACGGCCAGCATGTGAGACGAGCCGTCTGAACACACACACACACACACACACACACACACACGTGAGATACAGAGACAACAGACACATCCGACAGCTTACAGCACATTAATATCCCAGACCGCAACATAAGGGGCTTTCGCACCAGGTAGTTATAGGAATAACTTAGTCACCGGGGTTTACGATCTGTCTAACATTCTTGTCTAATACATTATTGGATAGAACTGTTATACAAATAAAGTAAAGTTATTTGTAAAGTTTCTCCTCAGCGTAAAGATTGAGAGCTCCATATATCTCTGTTTTCCATGTTCGTAGAGTTAGTTTGTGGAGTAAATATACAGGCTATATATTTGTGTATATAATCTTTACACAGCTTTTTTAATAATGGCGGGTGCTGACGTCACTGTATCTCCTATACGCTGATTTCATGCAGCCGTTATTTTGAAATCGAAAGCGAGGCTCCGGTGGGACCGGAAGTGTCGCCTTTAAATCACAGGAGAGTCGCGAATGCAATGGCGTATTGTTGTGTTTAATGTAGAAACGAGTTATTCTAAAACTGTACATACATTTCTTTCATATTTTAAACTATATACAGTGAAATTCATTTATAAATAAAACTATTTTTTTATATAAAATTTTAGAAAGTAAAAAAAAGAAGCAGGAACGAACTATATACATATCCAAATCGCGGCAGCAGCTTCAGGTTGGTAGGCCAAGGCATTGTTGTTTATCTTTACTTCCGGGGTTCTTCCCGCCGGAGCCTCACTTTCGATTTCAAAATGGCGGCTGCGTGAAATCAGCGTATAGTGCTGGTTATGCTTGTTTAAGTCTGGAACACAGCAAGCCGACGCCGGCGAACTAGCGCTGATGAGAGCGACGGTGTTTCGCCTCGAGTCGGGGAAAAGCTGCACTTGAACACACCGAGAGAACTACTGCCGACGGTCAGCTAGAATGCGCGTTCTGCGCATGCGTGTAAATAAGACACGTCGAATCGGCGCGAAAAAAGCCGCCGAGGACCAATTTCAGCCGACGGTGTGGAACACACTGAGAAAACTTGTTTGAAAGGCTTGGTGTGTTCCAGGCTTTACACCGACTCTGAAGTACGAGTAAATTAGTTCCTCTAAAAGAGTTCATAGAACTAAAATCGTTTCCTAGTTCATGCGGTGCGAACAGGCCAATAAGACTATTATTAACTACCATTATTCATTTTAATTATACTAATGTCTAATTAAAACGTTAACAAATGTATAAAACTGATCAAAGATCAGGTAAAACCCACAGACACTTGTTCCTTGATTCATGGGTTGTGATCATCGTTTTGACGTGATGAAGCCTTGTCTGCTGACGTCACGTGACCTGGCAGGTTTGATACACGCGCTGAATCACTGATTCAGAACAAAAGATTTGTAAAAGTTTCGAAGCTTCATGAAGCAGTGTTTTTAAAATTGCCATCACTACCAAAATCCACCAATAGTTCTAGGAACTATGAAAAGGTTCCTCCGGTGCGAAAGCCCCTAGAGTGGGCCCCACTGTGGTGGTGTCTGGGTAATGATGATGTCACACACCACAGAGGTCAGGAGGCCGCACGCCGCACAGATGCACAGGAGGTTGTACACGGCCGACCCCATGATGGTGCTCACGCCGATATCTCCTTTAGTCACAAACACACCTGAGGAGGAAACGCATTCACACACACCGTCTTTAATAACATTAAACATTTATTCAATATTAAACATTCCAAATGAAGAATGGTTTCTTGCTTGCAACATACAATTACCTATTCACAGAGATGCAAAGAGTCTGCATGGAAAATTATTGCGTTATTTCTTTACCCCCAAAAGTAAACGATTATCTAATATGCTGGAGGATATGTGGGCATTCTGATGTCAACCATCTTCACGCTTTCTGGAGTTGATGGAGGTCCACAAGATTTGAGGTATTTATGAAATAACAAGAAATTGTATTAAATTGTATCTTGGAAACCGCACACACTCAGTGCTGAGAGGAGGTGTGTATCTTGTTAATATATTAAGTGTAGCATTGGTATAAGCCGGACCCCTTACTTGGAGAATGGATAGAAATTGTTTAAGAAATATGTAATATGGAAGAATTTACTTTTATTTTGAGACTTAAAAAGGATTATTTCTAAAACACTGGAAGGAATGGATTGAGTACTGTAATGTAACCAATGACTATATGTGAATCTATACGTGCCGAAATGTACTGTATACCTCCTGTTCTATTGCTTTCTTTTTTTCTTCCGTATTTCTAAATGTTTATGCTTGAAAAATGGATAAAAAACACCGGACAATTCTTGTTTTTTATGGAATATAGATCTGATTCACAGCAGTTTTTTTCCACGTAATGAAAGCGAGGCTGTGATGATCTCTTCAGTTGGATCAGAGTTGGTTGTACTTTTATATAACGTGTAGTTAGGATTGTTTCACTGACAAAATATCGTTCCAAGAAATTTCTTTAGACAAAAAAGCTCCCGACAATATAAGCTGTGGAAAATCATTAGTGATCTGGGAGCTTTGTTGTGACTTTGGCCCTTTTCTTTCATTTTCCCTTTTTTTCTGCGACTTGGATGTATTTAACAGCGGATGTAAATGAAAACACGTTTTTCCCTCAGCCTCGCTCTCATACCTGTCATGGCGCCGCTCTGAATAAGGTCTATTGCAGTGTTTATTCTAAATGACTATCATTATTGTTTTAATAATCTTCCTCTTGCAGCATCTCTTCTCTGATGACGAGGGGGGCGGGGCTATAACCTGTCACTCACTGAGATCAGCCAATAGCAAACCACAACCATCCCAGGACACAATCAAGCCCCGCCCACAAAAATGTGGAAATGTAATTTTCAGGTCTATGCTCAAAAAGTGAATAAATGGATTATAAATATAGCGTATATATAATTAGTACCAAAAAATCCCCTAAAAATACAAAATATGAGATAAAAAAACATTATCGAACTAAAATATCGTGCGTTAATTTCATTGAAATAAAAAAAGAAATTTGGTTATGTTTGACCGACATGCGAAAAGCACCAGAGGGCTTTTAAGGAGATGTCATTTGTTTGTCCTTTAAGAATTACCTAAAAAAAAAAAAAAGAATAAAAAAAAGAAGATTACCCAGAAACGCAGTGACCAGTTCTGGCGCCGAACTTCCCGCTGCCATGAAAGTGGCTCCAGCAACATCTTGTGAAAGACCGAGACCTGAAACACAACCAGATCCAGTCAAATCCCACTCGCACTGCCGGACGACTAACACACTATCCATAATACATAAGCCCATAACAGATTATTCATAACCCATAAACCCATAACCCATAAACCCATAACACATTATTCATAACCCATAAACCCATAACCCATAAACCCATAACACATTATCCATAACCCATAAACCCATAACACATTATCCATAAACCCATAACAAATTATCCATAACCCATTATCCATAACCCATAATCCATAAATCATTATCCATAACCCATAATCCATAACACATTATCCATAACCCATAAACCCATAACCCATTATCCATAACCCATTATCCATAATCCATAACACATTATCCATAACCCATTATTCATAACCCATAAACTCATAACCCATAAACCCATAACACATTATCCATAACCCATAAACCCATAACACATTATCCATAACCCATTATCCATAATCCATAACACATTATCCATAACCCATTATCAATAACCCTTAATCCATAACACATTATCCATAACCCACTATCCATAACACATTATCCATAACCCATTATCCATAACCCATAATCCATAACACATTATCCATAACCCATAAACCCATTATCCATAACCCATTATCCATAATCCCTAACACATTATCCATAACCCATTATTCATAACCCATAAACCCATAACACATTATCCATAACCCATAAACACCATAACACATTATCCATAACCCATTATCCATAACCCATAAACCATAAACCCATAACACATTATCTATAACCCATAACCCCATAACCCGTTATCCATAACCCATTATCCATAAACCCATAACCCATTATCCATAAACCCATAACCCCATAACCCATTATCCATAAACCCATAACCCATTATCTATAACCCATAAACCCATAACCCCTTATTTATAACCCATAAACCCATAACCCATTATCCATAAACCCATAACCCGTTATCTATAAACCATAAACCCATAACCCCTTATTTATAACGCATAAACCATAAATCCATAACCCATTATCCATAAACCCATAACCCATTATCCATAAACCCATAACCCATTATCCATAAACCCATAACCCATTATCTATAACCCATAAACCCATAACCCCTTATTTATAACCCATAAACCATAAACCCATAACCCATTATCCATAAACCCATAACCCATTATCCATAACCCATTATCTATAACCCATAACCCATTATCCATAAACCCATAACCCATTATCTATAACCCATTCTCCATGAACCCATAACCCATTATCCATAAACCCATAAACCATTATCCATGAACCCATAACCCATAACCCATTATCCATAAACCCATAACCCATTATCCATAAACCCATAACCCATTATCTATAACCCATTATCCATGAACCCATAACCCATTATCCATAAATCCATAACCCTTTATCCATAAACCCATAACCCATTATCCATAAACCCATAACCCACAACCCTATAACCATAACACATTATCCATAACCCATTAAACCATAACCCATAAACCCATTAACCCATTAACCCATTATCCATAAACCCATCATCCATAATCCATAAACCCATAACACATTATCCATAACACATAAACCCATAAACCATTATCCATAACCCATAAACCCATAACCCATTATCCATAACACATAAACCCATAAACCATTATCCATAAACCATAAACCCATTACACATTATCCATAAACCCATAACCCATTATCTATAAACCATAAACCCATAACACATTATCCATAAACCCATAACACATTATCCATAAACCCATAACACATTATCCATAACCCATAACCCATTATCTATAAACCATAAACCCATAACACATTATCCATAAACCCATAACACATTATCCATAACCCATAACCCATTATCTATAAACCATAAACCCATAACACATTATCCATAAACCCATAAACCATAAACCCATAACACATTATCCATAAACCCATAAACCATAAACCCATAACCCATTATCCATAACCCATAACCCATTATCCATAAAACCATAAACCCATAACACATTATGCATAAACCCATAACCCATTATCCATAACACATTATCCATAACCCATTATCCATAACCCCATACCCCTTAACCCCTCTGCACTATATAGGCTATATGTATAGTGTGTGTGCCGTGTGCTCGCCTGATTGCTGTGTTGGGACTGAGATACTGCGCGGGAGCACACGCGCAAAACAGCAGTCCCAACACAGCAGGAGGACGCCGAAACCATCCCGTCAACACTAAATTAATATTCAGCGATATTATTCTCCTGCATCTCCAGCATTATATGAGAACTGAGCTGAGCTGGACGATGACATCACGGTTTCTCCAGAGCCGCTATATATATATGAATGAAGTAAATTAATAACTTTTTTACAACAGAAATGAGCATCACTGAACTTACTGAAGCTGGACTGTTTTCTTCTAGAAACACACTGCATTATTCTCCTGTCTCTTTGTGAAGCTGCTGTGTGTAAATAGTTGTGCAACTGCGCAAACGTAGTTTTGAAGTGATGTTTGAGTTCCAGAGGAAGTGAGTGTTTTACGTGTTCAACCACAGCAGAGTTTTGGGATTGGTAAGTTTGAGCTTTTTCTCGTTTTTCTTCTTGTGTGCTGAGCGGCCTGTGCCGGTGAAACGGTGTTTGTACATGCATGTGTTTAATTATCGTTGCAGGCAATCATAAAATACAGCATATTGCAACAACAAATAATTGCAGGCTTAAAATATAACCGTAATGGTCGGGTCGGGTTAATGATTTCGGGTTCGGGTCGGGTCAGGTTGGGTTAATGATTTCGGGTCGGGTTGGGTTCGGGTCGGGTCAGGTTGGGTTAATGATTTCGGGTCGGGTTGGGTCAGGTTGGGTTAATGATTTCGGGTCGGGTCAGGTTAGGTTAATGATTTTGGGTCGGGTTGAGTTTGGATTAATGAATTCAGGTTCGGGCTTAAAATATAACCGTAATGGTCGGGTTTGGGTTTATGATTTCGGGTCAGGTTAATGATTTCGGGTTGGGTTAATGATTCGGGTCGGGTTAATGATTTTGGGTCGGGTTGAGTTTGGATTACTGAATTCAGGTTCGGGCTTAAAATATAACCGTAATGGTCGGGTTTGGGTTTATGATTTGGGGTCAGGTCGGGTTGGGTTAATGATTTCGGGTTGGGTTAATGATTCGGGTCGGGTTAATGATTTCGGGTTGGGTTAATGATTTCGGGGCGGGTTGGGTTTGGGTTAATGATTTCGGGTCGGGTTAATGATTACGGGTTGGGTTAATGATTTCGGGTTGGGTTAATGATTTTGGGTCGGGTTCGGGTTGGGTTAATGATTTCGGGTTGGGTTTGGGTAAAATGATTTCGGGTCGGGTTGGGTTATTGATTTCCGGTCGGGTTAATGATTTCGGGTCGGGTTAATGATTTCGGGTTGGGTTTGGGTTAAATGATTTCGGGTCGGGTTAATGATTTCGGGTCGGGTTTATGATTTCGGGTTGGGTTAAAGATTTCGGGTCGGATCGGGGTTAATGATTTCGGGTCGGATCGGGTTAATGATTTAGGGTCGGATCGGGTTAATGATTTCGAGTTTGAGTTTGGATTAATGAATTCAGGTTCGGGCTTAAAATATAACCGTAATGGTCGGGTTTGGGTTTATGATTTCGGGTCAGGTCGGGTTGGGTTAATGATTTCGGGTCGGGTTAATGATTTCGGGTTGGGTTAATGATTCGGGTCGAGTTAATGATTTCGGGTTGGGTTAATGATTTCGGGTCGGGTTGGGTCAGGTTGGGTTAATGATTTCGGGTCGGGTCAGGTTAGGTTAATGATTTTTGGGTCGGGTTGAGTTTGGATTAATGAATTCAGGTTCGGGCACAAAATATAACCGTAATGGTCGGGTTTGGGTTTATGATTTCGGGTCAGGTTAATGATTTCGGGTTGGGTTAATGATTCGGGTCAGGTTAATGATTTTGGGTCGGGTTGAGTTTGGATTACTGAATTCAGGTTCGGGCTTAAAATATAACCGTAATGGTCGGGTTTGGGTTTATGATTTGGGGTCAGGTGGGGTTGGGTTAATGATTTCGGGTTGGGTTAATGATTCGGGTCGGGTTAATGATTTCGGGTTGGGTTAATGATTTCGGGGCGGGTTGGGTTGGGTTTGGGTTAATGATTTCGGGTCGGGTTAATGATTACGGGTTGGGTTAATGATTTCGGGTTGGGTTAATGATTTCGGGTCGGGTTCGGGTTGGGTTAATGATTTCGGGTTGGGTTTGGGTAAAATGATTTCGGGTCGGGTTGGGTTATTGATTTCCGGTCGGGTTAATGATTTCGGGTCGGGTTAATGATTTCGGGTTGGGTTTGGGTTAAATGATTTCGGGTCGGGTTAATGATTTCGGGTCGGGTTTATGATTTCGGGTTGGGTTAATGATTTCGGGTCGGATCGGGTTAATGATTTAGGGTCGGATCGGGTTAATGATTTCGAGTTTGAGTTTGGATTAATGAATTCAGGTTCGGGCTTAAAATATAACCGTAATGGTCGGGTTTGGGTTTATGATTTCGGGTCAGGTCGGGTTGGGTTAATGATTTCGGGTCGGGTTAATGATTTCGGGTTGGGTTAATGATTCGGGTCGAGTTAATGATTTCGGGTTGGGTTAATGATTTCGGGGCGGGTTGAGTTGGGTTTGGGTTAAATGATTTCGGGTCGGGTCAGATCGGGTTAATGATTTCGGGGCGGGTTGGTCCGGGTTAAATGATTTCGGGTCGGGTTCGGGTTGGGTTAATGATTTTGGGGCGGGTTGGGTTTGGGTTAAATGATTTCGGGTCGGGTCAGATCGGCTTAATGATTTCGGGGCGTTGAAACGGTGTTTGTACATGCATGTGTTTAATTATCGTTGCAGGCAATCATAAAATACAGCATATTGCAACAACAAATAACTGCAGGCTTAAAATATAACCGTAATGGTCGGGTCGGGTTAATGATTTCGGGTTCGGGTCGGGTCAGGTTGGGTTAATGATTCTGGGTCGGGTCGGGTTCGGGTCGGGTCAGGTCAGATTAATGATTTTGGGTCGGGTTGAGTTTGGATTAATGAATTCAGGTTCGGGCTTAAAATATAACCGTAATGGTCGGGTTTGGGTTTCTGATTTGGGGTCAGGTCGGGTTGGGTTAATGATTTCGGGTCAGGTTAATGATTTCGGGTCGGGTTAATGATTCGGGTCGGGTTAATGATTTCGGGTTGGGTTAATGATTTCGGGGCGGGTTGGGTTGGGTTTGGGTTAATGATTTCGGGTCGGGTTAATGATTACGGGTTGGGTTAATGATTTCGGGTCGGGTTCGGGTTGGGTTAATGATTTTGGGTCGGGTTCGGGTTGGGTTATTGATTTCCGGTCGGGTTAATGATTTCGGGTCAATGATTTCGGGTTGGGTTTGGGTTAAATGATTTCGGGTTGGGTTAATGATTTCGGGTCGGGTTTATGATTTCGGGTCGGGTTGGGTTAAATGATTTCGGGTCGGGTTAATGATTTCGGGTCGGATCGGGTTAATGATTTCGGGTCGGATCGGGTTAATGATTTCGGGGCGGTGAAACGGTGTTTGTACATGCATGTGTTTAATTATCGTTGCAGCCAATCATAAAATACAGCATATTGCAACAACAAATAATTGCAGGCTTAAAATATAACCGTAATGGTCGGGTCGGGTTAATGATTTCGGGTTCGGGTCGGGTCAGGTTGGGTTAATGATTTCGGGTCGGGTTGGGTTCGGGTCGGGTTCGGGTCGGGTTGGGTTAATGATTTCGGGTCGGGTTGGGTCAGGTTGGGTTAATGATTTCGGGTCGGGTTAATGATTTCGGGTTGGGTTAATGATTTCGGGGCGGGGTGGGTTGGGTTTGGGTTAATGATTTCGGGTCGGGTTAATGATTACGGGTTGGGTTAATGATTTCGGGTCGGGTTCGGGTTGGGTTAATGATTTCGGGTTGGGTTTGGGTAAAATTATTTCGGATCGGGTTGGGTTATTGATTTCCGGTCGGGTTAATGATTTCGGGTCAATGATTTCGGGTTGGGTTTGGGTTAAATGATTTCGGGTTGGGTTAATGATTTCGGGTCGGGTTTATGATTTCGGGTCGGGTTGGGTTAAATGATTTCGGGTCGGGTTGGGTTAATGATTTAGGGTCGGATCGGGTTAATGATTTCGGGTCGGATCGGGTTAATGATTTCGGGGCGGTGAAACGGTGTTTGTACATGCATGTGTTTAATTATCGTTGCAGCCAATCATAAAATACAGCATATTGCAACAACAAATAATTGCAGGCTTAAAATATAACCGTAATGGTTGGGTCGGGTTAATGATTTCGGGTTCGGGTCGGGTCAGGTTGGGTTAATGATTTCGGGTCGGGTTGGGTTCGGGTCGGGTTGGGTTAATGATTTCGGGTCGGGTTGGGTCAGGTTGGGTTAATGATTTCGGGTCGGGTTAATGATTTCGGGTTGGGTTAATGATTTCGGGGCGGGTTGGGTTTGGGTTAATGATTTCGGGTCGGGTTAATGATTACGGGTTGGGTTAATGATTTTGGGCCGGGTTCGGGTTGGGTTAATGATTTCGGGTTGGGTTTGGGTAAAATTATTTCGGGTCGGGTTGGGTTATTGATTTCCGGTCGGGTTAATGATTTCGGGTCAATGATTTCGGGTTGGGTTTGGGTTAAATGATTTCGGGTTGGGTTAATGATTTCGGATCGGGTTAATGATTTCGGGTCGGATCGGGTTAATGATTTCGGGGCGGTGAAACGGTGTTTGTACATGCATGTGTTTAATTATCGTTGCAGGCAATCATAAAATACAGCATATTGCAACAACAAATAATTGCAGGCTTAAAATATAACCGTAATGGTCGGGTCGGGTTAATGATTTCGGGTTCGGGTCGGGTCAGGTTGGGTTAATGATTTCGGGTCGGGTTGGGTTCGGGTCGGGTCAGGTTGGGTTAATGATTTCGGGTCGGGTTGGGTCAGGTTGGGTTAATGATTTCGGGTCGGGTCAGGTTAGGTTAATGATTTTGGGTCGG
>CM060633.1:38353408-38360908 GCA_030578275.1 Meda fulgida
ATTACATAATAATAATTATATATATATATATATATAACATTTTTACATGCATAACAGTGCATTTATAATTATATATATATATATATATATATATATACACATGAAAATACAGTTTATATATATATATATATATATATATATATATATATATATGGATTTCTTTTTTTATTAATTATTTAATAAAATAATTAATAATAAAAAAATAATATATATATATATATATATATATATATATATATATATATATATATATATAAAAGTGAATATATATAATAATTATTTTTTAAATAAAGAATTTTCTAAATGCAAAATACAGTTTATGTGTATTATATATACGACACTTTTCATCTGGAAAACACAGAAATGAAACAGATTCTATGGTGAATCTCACGAAATCCTGTTCAGGTTACAGCAAAAAATATATATAGATATAATTTAAATACTTTTTTTAATGTTCTTTATCCAAAATAGTGTTTCTTTCTTTAGATTTTGCGTAAATGTAACATATGAACATGCCACTTGATATTCATATATTCACGAAGGAACTGACCAATCAGAGGAAGGCAAGGCTCAGGGTTACACTCCTCCCTCTCGTGTGGCTTCAGTGTTCGCTCACAGCGGTCACTGCTGGTCATGTGATCGTCAGAGCGACTGCTGGTCATGTGATCATCAGAGCGACTGCTGGTCATGTGATCGTTAGAGCGACTGCTGGTCATGTGATCGTCAGAGCGACTGCTGGTCATGTGATCGTCAGAGCGACTGCTGGTCATGTGATCGTCAGAGCGACTGCTGGTCATGTGACCATCAGAGAGACAGCGCACCTCTCGCACTCGGTAGCCGGACTCACAGGACTTAGAGCACTGGACACATGCAAACATCACACACAGAACAACACATCTCATATTTCTCTCGGGTTAATGCAAGACATGGACCCTATACTAGACAAAGTATTATGGATTTGAATCTTTGTAAGTGTAAGACATTGTATGGTAATAGGACGTTTGAATATACATGTGACAAGAGTGGAATAAGTTTCCATTGGACATTGAGGTTTTAACAGGTAATGTTGCTTTTAGTATAAGAGTGAAGAGATTTTTTTTAATAATGTGTGTATTTTTTGTTGTGATAGTTTATTTTGTGTGTGTGCATGGTTTGTCATGAAAATGTCTCTTAAAAAAAAAAAAAAATCAAGGATCACAACGGACATATGCTAATGCAACTTTATTGTGTCAGCCTTGATAAAGAAGTTGTAACAATGTTGTATTGCTACTTTTATGTCAAATAAAATCAAACTCCAACTCGGAAGACACACAGTCACATCGCCTGATCCTCAGTGAGTGTGTTTTCTTCCTGTCTGGAGTTCAGTCTGAAATGGCTCCTTTAGTTTAAGCCTGTGGAATGTGTTCCTTTAACTGATGAGTGTGTGTGTGTGTGTGCGTGTGTCTCTCTATGTGTGTGTGTGTGTGTGTGTGTGTGTGTGTGTGTGTGTGTGTGTTACCTCGCTCCAGTCGGTGTGGAACCACTTTGCTGCGCAGGTTTTAATGAAGCAGTTCTTCTGGCTGAGCGGTCGGTCCAGAGACGAACACTCGAACGCCGGCATCACCGAGAAACCCTCGTCTGTTTTCATCAGACACACCACTGCCCTGTGCTGACTGCCCACGCCACACTCCGCTGAGCACTGACACACACACACACACACACACAGAGAGAATACACACACATACTGCTCATCAACACGCCAACACAAGACCAATGCACCATCAGTCCAGGGCCCTGATCTGACCAGCACAGGGTTATCCTGAGGGCCATACCTGAGTCCAGGGCCCGGTGACCCACTCGGTGTGGCTCTCGCACGGGCCGCTGCTGCAGGACTGAGTCTCGACCGGCCGCTCGGACCCGCAGCCCTCCAGAGGCAGAGCGCTGGTGTGATCGCTGAGACACACAACACTACGAGTCCGCAGACCCACGCCACAGTCCGCAGAGCACTGCCGAACACACACACATGAGAGTCAGCGCGGCCACACACACCTGATCAGAAACTAGGGCTGCGCAATTAATCGCAATGAAACCGCACGAGTTTGTCAGTGATCGGTAGTAAATGTTGCTCCATCTGAACACCAGAGGGCATCTCTCACACACACACACACACACACAGAGTGTGCAGCGTTTACTGAGCCGTGCTTCACTGACAAGCTGCGCAGAAAAAAGAATCGCATTCAAAAATGTGATAAGCCAAATCAGTTTAAGAGCGATTACATGTAAATTGCGATTTATCGCGCAGCGCTATCAGAAACCAGACCAGCGTGACTCACCCGAGCGCTCCACTCGCTGAAGAACCAGCTCTTCGAACACGGACCCGCGTCACAGTTTTCCACATCACTGGGACGCAGTTTCATGTTGCACTCGTCGTCTGCCACGGTATCACCAACATTACTGACACAGAGCACCTCACGTGACCTCTGACCCACGCCGCAGGGCACAGAACACTGTCAACACACACACACACACACACACACACTAATGCACAGATGCTTCTAACCAAGCGGCAACCTTCCTGTCTCTCTCTTGAATCAACACTGAAGTGAGTTAAACTGTAGTTCCTCCACGGGCCACTAGAGGCCGGCTGCAGAAGAGATTAAACTGCAGTTCCTCCTCTGGCCACTAGAGGCCGGCTGCAGAAGAGATTAAACTGCAGTTCCTCCACGGGCCACTAGAGGCCGGCTGCAGAAGAGATTAAACTGCAGTTCCTCCACTGGCCACTAGAGGCCGGCTGCAGAAGAGATTAAACTGCAGTTCCTCCACTGGCCACTAGAGGCCGGCTGCAGAAGAGATTAAACTGCAGTTCCTCCACGGGCCACTAGAGGCCGCTGCAGAAGAGATTAAACTGCAGTTCCTCCACGGGCCACTAGAGGCCGGCTGCAGAAGAGAGTCAGTCCCATAAACCCTCATGTTAAAATGCCCAACTTTACAGCAGAAAAAAAAACATGTTTACAGTCTGGTGCATAAAGTGGTTTTGGTCTATAAAGCTAATTTTGCCCTTCATGACGACTGTGAGGGGGGTGAATTTTTTAAAAACTCAACTCATTTAAATTATATTAAGCCTTAAAGTTGTGCATAATTAAGGGCGTGGCCACTTGAGTGACAGGTGGATTGCTGCTGATGTCACTACTAGCCGTTTGTCTGCTAGCGTTAGCGTCACGTCACCTCAGCTAATCCGCTCGCTGCACATTCTCGTTTATCCGGGAGTGACGCAGACAAGATGGTGACAAATGAAGCTAAATGAGATAAATGAACTAAATTAATCACTTTTTTACAACAAAAATGAGCCATCACAGTCAATTTTCTTCTAGGAACAAACTTTGTTGCATTATTTTCCTGTTGTCTCTGTAAAGCGTCTTTGAAACAATAAGTATTGTTAAAAGCACTATATAAATAAAGGTGACTTGACTAGTGTTTTATTGCAGTTATCAAACCCAAACGAGTCCAAAGCTCCGCCCACTGCCCCACTGATAGGCTGTCGCTCAGAGTCCTCACGTGTGTGGCCAATCAGCGGGGAGGAGGGGCTGTGACTGACAGCTGTCACTCACGGGACTCCAGTCCGAGTGGATCTGCCACTCGCTGCAGATCTTCAGCTGGCAGGTGGTGCTGGTCTCGGGCCGCTCCGCGTGGCATCGACTGGCGTGTGTGTTTAGCGTGCGGTTGGCGTACACCTGACGACACAAGACCTGGCGATGCTGAAGGCCCAAACCACACGTCTTACTGCACTCCGACCACTCGCCAATGTCCCAGCTGAACACACACGCACACGCACACACACACACACACCAGTCAGAAGAGGTTCTATGAGATTTAAATGTCTTAATGGAACAAAAGCAACAATATTTAAATCTCTTAATGGAACAAAAGTAACAATATTTAAATTTCTTAATGGAACAAAAGCAACAATATTTAAATCTCTAAAAATCAAACAAAAACAACAATATTTAAAACTCTAAATGAAACAAAAACGACAATATTTAAATCTCTAAAAATCGAACAAAACAAAAAAACATAGTGGAACATAAGTGGAACAAAAACGATAATATTTAAATCTCTAATTGGAACAAAACAGACAATATTTAAATTAAAAAATCAACAATATTTAAATATATAATCGAAAATAAACAACAATATATCAATCTCTAAAATTCAAACAAAACAAAAAACATTTAAATTTCTATAAATTAAACAAAAACGACAATATTTAAAACTCTAAATGGAACAAAAAAGACAAAAATGTAAATAATTGTTTTACAATATTTAAAACTCTAAATGAAACAAAAACGACAATATTTAAATCTGTAAATGGAACAAAACAGACAATATTTAAATAAAGAAATCGACAATATTTAAAACTCTAAATGGAACAAAAACGATAATATTTAAATCTCTTAATGGAACAAAAGCAACAATATTTAAATCTCTAAAAATCAAACAAAACAAAAAACATTTAAATTTCTATAAATTAAACAAAAACGACAATATTTAAAACTCTAAATGGAACAAAAACGACAATATTTAAATCTCTAAAAATCGAACAAAACAAAAAAACATTTAAATCTCTATAAATAAAACTAAAACAACAATATTTAAATCTCTAAATGGAACAAAACAGACAATATTTAAATAAAAAAAGTCGACAATATTTAAATCTATAATCGAACATAAACAACAATAAAATCTATAATCGAAAAAAGTCGATTTTTTTTTTTAAATATATTAATGGATATATATATATATATATATATATGGACTAAATCTCTTAATTGTCTTGATCTCTCAGTAGTTTTTGAGTCCCTGCTGCACTGATATTGCTCTAGACAACACTATAAACACAATATACTGTATATCTAGATGTAAACCAGAGGATCACTCGTGTCATGGTTATATGTCATCATCTTGGCCAGCTCTGAAACTGTTACAGCACTGTAGACATCAGCCTACACTAGACTCAATGCTGCATTCACATCACTGGATGTCAGTATAAGCCAAAGACGGCTGTCACACAACATCATTCACTGCAAGGTTCTTCAAATCCAGCCCAGATCATCACTTCTTTTGGATCACTAGACTAGAACACTACCTGGAGCTACACTACACTTGAAGAAACACACAAAGAAGAAGAAGAGACTCACAAAGCAGGGCAGGGCTGGACGTTGCACGGCTCCTCCTGAGCGCTGGGTTTGGTGTTGCTGTCACACAGACCAATCGGCACATGTGTGTGAGTGACCCGGTGAACGCAGACGAACACTGTGTACCTGCTACCTGCAAATCACGAACACACACTGGTGTTGCACAAATCCACAGTGAGACGGCGTTTTTATTAATGAAAATTGCTTTTTGAAAACGCTCTCCAAAGTGGATCAACTTGAAAACGTAGGTTTTGTGTTTCGTGTGTGTGGACTGTCAAAATGGAAGTATTTAAAAACGATGATTTTAAAGGTATTTAAACAATGAGTTTAGTCATGTGACGCATATTGTACCAATAGATATTCATGTTAATAAAACAGTAATAGTACAAAAGATGATGAAAATAATAATAAAACAATATTAAAATAAATAAAATAATAAAAATATGCAACAGTTAAGATATCCATGTTCATACTGGTATTGTGCCTGTTATGTGCGATTCACTTTCACACTGTTGCTAAAATATGTTACTTTGCTCTTCATATCACAGTCCTGCAAAGATGACCGAAAATGGCCAGAAAACACTAGAGTGGACGAAGAGCGTTTTTAAACGAAAACGCCTGAAACCGCTAGAGTGGACGAAGAGCGTTTTTAAACGAAACGCCTGAAACCGCTAGAGTGGACGAAGAGCGTTTTTTAAACGAAAACGCCTGAAAACGCTAGAGTGGACGAAGAGCGTTTTTAAACGAAAACGCCTGAAACCGCTAGAGTGGACGGAGAGCATTTTTAAAAGAAAACACCTGAAACCGCAAGAGTGGACGGAGAGCATTTTTAAAAGAAAACACCTGAAACCGCAAGAGTGGAAGGAGAGCATTTTTAAAAGAAAACGCCTGAAAACGCTAGAGTGGACGAAGAGCGTTTTTTAAACGAAAACGCCTGAAAACGCTAGAGTGGACGAAGAGCTTTTTTAAACGAAAACGCCTGAAACCGCTAGAGTGGACGAAGAGCGTTTTTAAACGAAAACGCCTGAAACCGCTAGAGTGGACGGAGAGCATTTTTAAAAGAAAACACCTGAAACCGCTAGAGTGGACAGAGAGCGCTAGAGTGGACGAAGAGCGTTTTTAAACGAAAACGCCTGAAACCGCTAGAGTGGACGAAGAGCGTTTTTAAACGAAAACGCCTGAAACCGCTAGAGTGGACGGAGAGCATTTTTAAAAGAAAACACCTGGAACCGCAAGAGTGGACAAAGATATTTTTTAAACGAAAACACCTGGAACCGCTAGAGTGGACAGAGAGCGCTAGAGTGGACGGAGAGCATTTTTAAATGAAAACGCCTGAAAACGCTAGAGTGGACGGAGAGCATTTTTAAATGAAAACGCCTGAAAACGCTAGAGTGGACAAAGATATTTTTTAAACGAAAACGTTTGAAACCGCTAGAGTGGACGGAGAGCGTTTTTAAACGAAAACGCCTGGAACCGCTAGTGTGGACGGAGAGTGTTTTTAAACGAAAACGCCTGAAACCGCTAGAGTGGACGGAGAGCGTTTTTAAACGAAAACGCCTGAAAACGCTAGAGTGGATGGAGAGCATTTTTAAATGAAAACGCCTGAAAACGCTAGAGTGGACAAAGATATTTTTTAAACGAAAACGCTTGAAACCGCTAGAGTGGACGGAGAGCGTTTTTAAACGAAAACGCCTGAAAACGCTAGAGTGGACGGAGAGTGTTTTTAAACGAAAACGCCTGAAACCGCTAGAGTGGACGGAGAGCGCTAGAGTGGACGGAGAGCGTTTTTAAACGAAAACGCCTGAAAACGCTAGAGTGGATGGAGAGCATTTTTAAACGAAAGCGCGTTTTTAAACGAAAACGCCTGAAAACGCTAGAGTGGACGGAGAGCGTTTTTAAACGAAAACGGGTTTTTAAAGGAAAACGCCTGGAAACGCTAGAGTGGATGGAGAGCGTTTTTAAACGTAAACGCCTGAAACCGCTAGAGTGGACGGAGAGCATTTCTAAATGAAAACGCCTGAAACCGCAAGAGTGGACGGAGAGCGTTTTTAAACGTAAACGCCTGAAACCGCTAGAGTGGACAGAGAGCATTTTTAAATGAAAACACCTGAAAACGCTAGAGTGGACGGAGAGCATTTTTAAATGAAAACACCTGAAACCGCAAGAGTGGACGGAGAGCGTTTTTAAACGAAAACGCCTGAAAACGCTAGAGTGGACGGAGAGCGTTTTTAAACGAAAACGCCTGAAAACGCTAGAGTGGACGGAGAGAGTTTTTAAACGAAAACGCCTGAAACCGCTAGAGTGGACGGAGAGCACTTTTAAACGAAAA
>CM060633.1:38368408-38370908 GCA_030578275.1 Meda fulgida
AGTTCCTGCTCTTCACCATCTCCGTGACGTTTATTTTGGTGGCTCCCGGTGGAATCTCCACGATCTTGTGATAGCCCACTCTGGCCAGGCTTTGTTGAAACAGGCCCGAGACCAGCTTACATGCGCTGTTATCCCCTCCACACACGCCACATTTATCAGGAACCTTCCCAGAACCCAACAGGGCGTCGCAGCCGGCACTCTGCCACAGAGAAACACAAGAGACATCGATGATCGGCACGAGACACCAGGGTAATAATGGATCCGCTAGGAATGTTTTCTGGTTGCGTTCGCAGCGCTAGTAGGAACTCTGACGTAAGCGGCGCTTGTTGTTGGGACTTTTATTTTGACGGCGCTGAGAACGCCAGAGCTCACATTATCCTGTTCATTAGTTTACGATCTGTCTAACACGCTATTGGATAGAACTGTTGTACATATAAAGTAAAGTTATTAGCGTTCGCCGTGTGTTTGATGTCCAGTGTTGCTGAGCAGAAATAAATACATAATCGTGTTTAAGGTCTCCTCTAAGTTGCGTTGGAGTTTCTCCTCAGCGTAAAGATTGCGAGCTCCATCTATCTCTGTTTTCCATGTTCGTAGAGTTAGTTTGTGGAGTAAATATATAGGCTATAATCTGTGTGTTTACACAGCTTTTTTAAAATGGTGGGTGCTGGTGTTTCACGAGCGTTCGGCCAATCAGCGAACACTGACGTCACTGTAGTTGAGGTTCCTCTGGTGCGCAAGCCCCTTAATAAACTCGCACAGATGTGTGTGTGTGTGTGAGTGTGTAAGACCTGCAGTGATGAAGATGTTATCACATGACCAGTTTATTTGGCTAATGGTTTAGACAGCTTGATCTCTCCTGAACACTGTACGCCTGTTTTCATGATGCAACGTTGACATGGGCGGAAACGAATATTAATCAGACATCAGCGCTGGAGACGGGGAATATATTTCTCTTTTCAGCACTCCATAAATCCAGGGTTCAGTGAACAGGTGATGAAAGACGGGAGTGAAAAGACAAGAGAGGAACGAGTGAGGAAAAGAGAAAGAGTGGGCGGTACGGACACAAACACCCATAATGCCTTGCTGGAGCCAGAGCCCATCTCAGCATCTGACCAGCTCTCCAGATCCCGTACGAGTGCCAGACTGATTCACAATCAGTGCATTCACACACAAAACACACAGCGCTCAGTGGAGACGGGAGGTCTCTCTCTTTCTCCTCTCTCCTCAGTCTCTCTCTTTCTCCTCTCTCCTCAGTCTCTCTCTTTCTCCTCTCTCCTCAGTCTCTCTCTTTCTCCTCTCTCCTCAGTCTCTCTCTCTCCCTCTCTCTCTCTCCTCAGTCTCTCTCTCCCTCTCTCTCTCTCCTCAGTCTCTCTCTCTCCCTCTCTCTCTCTCCTCAGTCTCTCTCTCTCCCTCTCTCTCTCTCCTCAGTCTCTCTCTCTCTCTCCCTCTCTCTCTGTCCTCAGTCTCTCTCTCTCTCTCTCTCCTCAGTCTCTCTCTCTCTCTCACTCTCTCCTCAGTCTCTCTCTCTCACTCTCTCCCTCTCTCTCTCTCCTCAGTCTCTCTCTCTCCCTCTCTCTCCTCAGTCTCTCTCTCTCCCTCTCTCTCTCTCCCTCTCTCTCCTCAGTCTCTCTCTCTCCCTCTCTCTCTCTCCTCAGTCTCTCTCTCTCTCCCTCTCTCTCTCCTCAGTCTCTCTCTCTCCCTCTCTCTCTCTCCTCAGTCTCTCTCTCTCTCCTCAGTCTCTCTCTCTCTCCCTCTCTCTCTCTCCTCAGTCTCTCTCTCTCCCTCTCTCTCTCTCCTCAGTCTCTCTCTCCCTCTCTCTCTGTCCTCAGTCTCTCTCTCTCCTCAGTCTCTCTCTCTCTCCCTCTCTCTCTCTCCTCAGTCTCTCTCTCTCCCTCTCTCTCTCTCCTCAGTCTCTCTCTCTCCTCAGTCTCTCTCTCTCTCCCTCTCTCTCTCTCCTCAGTCTCTCTCTCTCCCTCTCTCTCTCTCCTCAGTCTCTCTCTCCCTCTCTCTCTGTCCTCAGTCTCTCTCTCTCCTCAGTCTCTCTCTCTCTCCCTCTCTCTCTCTCCTCAGTCTCTCTCTCTCCCTCTCTCTCTCTCCTCAGTCTCTCTCTCTCCTCAGTCTCTCTCTCTCTCCCTCTCTCTCTCTCCTCAGTCTCTCTCTCTCCCTCTCTCTCTCTCCTCAGTCTCTCTCTCCCTCTCTCTCTGTCCTCAGTCTCTCTCTCTCCTCAGTCTCTCTCTCTCTCTCACTCTCTCCTCAGTCTCTCTCTCTCACTCTCTCTCTCTCCTCAGTCTCTCTCTCTCCCTCTCTCTCCTCAGTCTCTCTCTCTCCCTCTCTCTCTCTCCTCAGTCTCTCTCTCTCCTCAGTCTCTCTCTCTCTCCCTCTCTCTCTCTCCTCAGTCTCTCTCTCTCCCTCTCTCTCTCTCCTCAGTCTCTCTCTCTCCTCAGTCTCTCTCTCCCTCTCTCTCTCTCCTCAGTCTCTCTCTCTCCTCAGTCTCTCTCTC
>CM060633.1:38373408-38395908 GCA_030578275.1 Meda fulgida
CGTCTGATATGTAATATCCTCTCTGAAGTCCGTCTGCAGTAAAAGCTCTTTGAACGACTCGGGTTTGTGGTTCACCAGCCAGAGTGAAGCGGTCGGACTGACCCGAAGGCTACGGTTACAGGCGGCCCGGGATATTTTGCACTCCATAATGGCCGAATTCAAACAAAAGCACCTTTACACACAAAGAACACACACATTTGTGTAAAACCAATGCCCTCGATGGAACACACACTCTCAGAAATCGTTCTGAAGTTATTGATATTTCAAGCCCTCCATTGAACCATCACAATTAATACGGGTGATTCAAACAAAGCAGCTCTTTGTGTGTGTGTGTGTGTGTGTGTGTGTGTGTGTGTGTGTGTGTGTGTGTGTGTGTGTGTGTGTGTGTTCAACATCCTCACATTCACCTGGATCTTGTATATACTGAAAATTCACATTCTAATTTCTGTAGTAATAAATAAATGCAGTTGCTAAAGTGTCCTAAAGTCTTCTTTCTGCAGTCATATAATAAATACAATAAATACGAAAATACGGCATCTGGTACACTGAGCCTCGTCTTCACGAGTTCCCACGATGCACTGGGCTGCACGAGTTCCCACGATGCACTGGGCTGCACGAGTTCCCACGATGCACTGGGCTGCACGAGTTCCCACGATGCACTGGGCTGCACGAGTTCCCACGATGCACTGGGCTGCACGATGCAGGTAAGTGGTTGGTAATAGCAGACAAAGCATGGACTCCAGTAATCCAACAAACGATTAGTAAGTGATTGAAAAATGGTGGTTAAAAAAGGCACAACTTAATATCAAATTAATGTCCAAATAGTGTTCAATAGTAATTCACTAGCGATTCAATAGCGTTGTAAATAACTGTATGCTTAATACGTTCCAACAGCTTCCTTGTTCTTGTTCTTTTCCTTTAGAAAGGTGAGAGGCGGCCATCTTTATCTTCGAACATTCTCACCGACTGTCAAACTAAAAGTCCCTACAAAATAAAGGATCCGAAATCTAACAAAACGTCCCAGTGCTCCAATAGCACAACAATTTAGATGAGCCTAAACTCAAAATGGCCAACATTAAAGGGTTAATTCACCCAAAATGAGAATAAGCCCATGATTTACTCACAACGAAGCTATCCTCTGTGTTTATGCCTCTCCTTTCAGCCAAACTATATCCGGCCTCTTCCCAGCTTTATAGTGGGAGTGAATGGAGCCTGAGATTTTGAAGCCCATAGAAGCGCATCCGTCCATCATAACAGTAATCCATGAGACTCCAGGGATTAATAAAGCCTTCTGAAGCTAAGCCATGCATTTTTGTAAGAAAAATATCCATGTTTAATAACTTTATATATATATTTTATAAACTCTGGTTTCCTGTAACGGCCGTACACGAGTCTAGTTCTGGCGGAAGAGTGACCTCTGACCCGACGCATGACCTCTGACCTGGCGCATGACCTCTGACCTGACACACAACCTCTGACCTGGCATATGACCTCTGACCTGACGCATGACCTCTGACCTGACGCACAACCCCCCCCCCTGACCCGACACATGACCTCTGACCAAACGCATGACCTCTGACCTGGCATTTGACCTCTGACCTGATGCACAATCCACCCCCCTGGCCAGACGCATGACCTCTGACCTGATGCACAAACCCCCCCCCCCCCCCCCCGCATGACCCCTGACCCAACACATGACCCCTGACCCGACGCATGACCTCTGACCCAACACATGACCTTTGACCCGACGCATGACCTCTGACCTGATGCACAAACCCCTCCGCATGACCTCTGACCCAACACATGACCCCTGACCCAACACATGACCCCTGACCCAACGCATGACCTCTGACCCAACGCATGACCTCTGACCCGACGCACAACCCCCCCTGACCCGACGCATGACCTCTGACCTGACACACGACTGTGTGAACATTCATGTGTAGAACATTCATTTTATACAACTAAAAACTAAAACTATATAGACATGTTTTTTAAATACACACTAAAACTAACCCAGACAAAATTATAAAATTAAAACAAACCATAAAAATAAAATCTAATTAAAAATATTAACAAAACCTATAATAGTATTGCTAAAATAAGGCTTTCTCAAAAGGATTAGGACACTTTAGAGCTCATATAACACTCACATTTGTGTCTGTGTGGAAATCGGCAGCACGTCACAGAGAATATATATGATGAGAACATAAAAGAGTGTTTTCCTCCCGTCTAAACAGCCTGTGTCTGTACTTGTCTGACAGCGAGTCACATTCCAGCAGAAGTTCATGTGGACCCCATGTGGAGGACGAGCCCGGCAGCAGACGCAGGTTTAAGAGCGTCACCGCAGGCTTATAATGGGCCGATCACAGCCACTGTTTCCCCAGCGCTGGAGCCGCTGTAATTACCCTCAGACTCACACCGATGACTGCTACATCTGCTCAGATCGCAGGCTTTTCTTGTCATTTCTGGTTCTGTGTGAAATGCTTTGGGAATATTGTGTGTAAACACGATCGTGCCAATGAATACTTTAAATTGTAAGCTGTAATCATAAAAAAAAAAAAACGTTTCTAAGTTGAAAGCCTCTGTTTATGGAAGCTTGTTTCCGTCACAGAATAAAAAATAAAATAGGGAATTAGGACTTTTTTTCTCACAATTGCATGATATAAAGTCGCAATTGCAAGTTATAAAGTCAGTATTGCGAGATATAAACCCACAAATGTGTAATAAAGTCAGAATTGCGAGATATAAACTCACAATTGTGTAATAAAGTCAGAATTGGGAGATATAAACTCGCAATTCTGACTTTATAACACAATTCTGACTTTATATCTCAGACTTTATATCTTACAATTCTGACTTTATATCTTGCAATTCTGAGAAATAAATTCAGAGTTGTGAGATGTAAACTCGCAATTGTGAAATATAACACGCTTTCGTATCTGTTCTACAGTTGAAGAAAATAAGCATAAGAGATCATGAATCTGCCCCGGTCTGAAGCCAGTCGTGTGATTTACGGCTCTTCTGAGCGCTGGCATCAGCGTGAGGGAAACGAGGTCATACACTGCACAAAATGCTTTTTTCCAGTTCAAATATCTAAAAATTGCATTTACTAGATAAATGATAAGAATAAGAAATTCTGTCTCGTTTCCTGATAACAAAAAAAAATAAGTGAGTTTTTGCTTAAAACAAGCAAAATTATCTGCCAATGGGGAAAGAAAAATAATCTTGTTTTCCATTTGAATTAAGATTTTTTTTTCTTACCCCATTGGCAGATAATTTTGCTTGTTTTAAGCACAAATTATTTATTTTGATCAGAAAACAAGATTTTAAGAATGTTTTAGATATTTGGATTGGAAACAAGACATAAATACTAAGTAAGAAAAGCATTTTTTGCAGTGCACGAGTGTAAACAAACACGTAAAGCGCTGAAATAGCCAGCGGTGGCACTGGGTTTCTCACAGCTGGCACACACACACACACACACACTCCTTCTTTCATCTCTCAGATCCTGTATTTAAAAAAAGCCCAGCGATGACATTTAAACGTCGTTTCTGCAGCGTTTGACATGTTAATGATGGGAGGGGAAGCACTGTAGGAAATAAACGTGGCCTCAGAAACCATGTGTGCATCATTCACACCCGAGAACACAATGAGCGTCACATTCCCTCTCAAGGACACTCGTTTAATGTGCTAACGGACAGCTAACAGCAGGACCATGCAGAAAAGAGTCGTGATTTATACCACAAAATTATTCACAGTTGTGGTCATGCATGTATAATTCAGTGAATAAAGTACTTTACAAATGAAAGGTGATTACCTATCATAATTTCTTTCCATTTTTATTGATGCATCTTGATGGACTCAAATCAAAAGATCAGATGATTCGTATCAAATAAAGTAAAAACAGTTTATCATCATGAACTCATGAAACAGATTCACTGTAAATTCTGATTGGATGTTTTGCATCTGTTTTGCACATTTGTGTACTTCATATTAATGTGCTCTAAAACATCTGCGCCTAACAAACACTCCTTAAAACAATTTGCATAAATATTTAGTGCTCAGCCCTAAACTAAAGGCAGTATGCAGAATAAGACTGATAATAGTCCAGCTCGAACGATCTTAAAGAGAAAGCTCTTTAAAAAAAAGTTTGTATAGATGTGAATGTAGTAAGTATATTCCCTGAGAACTGGAGTTGACGCGTGTGATCGAAGCAAACATGAAAACACACAGACCTGCGACCACGGCTTCCCCAGGACTCGCATCTGCAGACACACGAGCAGCAGCGGAGCGACGGCAGACCGCATCATGACACACACACACACACACACACACACACAAACTTTCTCTGTGTGAATGTGTCGTCCTCCCGGAGCGAGGTCACATGAGACGCACAGACAGTGTCTTTCTGAACGACACACACATGTGAAAGCTGAGCTGCTGGAGGAGGAGGAACAGTGTGTGTGTGTGTGTGTGTGTGTGTGTGTGTGAGAGAGAGAGAGAGAGAGAGAGAGAGAGAGAGAGAGAGAGAGAGATTTCGGATGAGACACACCACATATGAACCCAGCTGCACTGACTGTACTGTGGAGGTACAGAACAATTACCATATTCATATACCATGGTATCTATATGGTTTATATGTAATTACCATGTCCAAAACAATGAATTATCATAATAATGTGTCCAAGATACTGTGGTACTGTCTGAAAGCTCCATGTCCACTAATAAAAGAAAGTATTTTTAGCTGGACTTTAACATGCAGGATGAGATGCGAGCAGAATCACACAGATGAGAAGAAAAATACTGGTCAAACGAGAGGTAGCAATTAATCAGAAAACCAGCAACATCCTAACAACAACACAGCAACACCCTGACAGCCACACAGTAAACCATAGCAAAACCCGGCAACAACACAGCAACACCCTGACAACCACACAGTAAACCATAGTAAAACCCTGCAACAACACAGCAACACCCTGACAACCACCCATAACATCCTAGCAAAACCCTAGCAACCACACAGCAACACCCTGACAACCACACAGTAAACCATAGCAAAACCCAGCAACAACACAGCATCACCCTGACAACCACCCATAACACCCTAGCAAAACCCTAGCAACCACACAGCAACACCCTGACAACCACACAGTAAACCATAGCAAAACCAGGCGACAACACAGCATCACCCTGACAACCACCCATAACACCCTAGCAAAACCCTAGCAACCACACAGCAACACCCTGACAACCACACAGTAAACCATAGCAAAACCCGGCAACAACACAGCGACACCCTGACAACCACACAGTAAACCATAGTAAAACCCGGCAACAACACAGCAACACCCTGACAACCACCCAGAACACCCTAACAAAACCCTAGCAACCACACAGCAACACCCTGACAACCACACAGTAAACCATAGCAAAACCCGGCAACAACACAGCATCACCCTGACAACCACCCATAACACCCTAGCAAAACCCTAGCAACCACACAGCAACACCCTGACAACCACACAGTAAACCATAGCAAAACCTGGCGATAACACAGCAACACCCTGACAACCACCCATAACACCCTAGCAAAACCCTAGCAACCACACAGCAACACCCTGACAACCACACAGTAAACCATAGCAAAACCCGGCAACAACACAGCATCACCCTGACAACCACGCAGTAAACCATAGCAAAACCCGGCAACAACACAGCAACACCCTGACAACCACACAGTAAACCATAGCAAAACCAGGCAACAACACAGCAACACCCTGACAACCACGCAGTAAACCATAGCAAAACCCTAGCAACCACACAGCAACACCCTGACAACCACCCAGAACACCCTGGCAAAACCCTAGCAACCACACAGCAACACCCTGACAACCACACAGTAAACCATAGCAAAACCCGGCAACAACACAGCATCACCGTGACAACCACCCATAACACCCTAGCAAAACCCTAGCAACCACACAGCAACACACTGACAACCACACAGTAAACCATAGCAAAACCCGGCAACAACACAGCAACACCCTGACAACCACCCATAACACCCTAGCAAAACCCTAGCAACCACACAGCAACACCCTGACAACCACACAGTAAACCATAGCAAAACCCGGCAACAACACAGCATCACCCTGACAACCACGCAGTAAACCATAGCAAAACCCGGCAACAACACAGCAACACCCTGAAAAACCACACAGTAAACCATAGCAAAACCTGGCAACAACACAGCAACACCCTGACAACCACGCAGTAAACCATAGCAAAACCCTAGCAACCACACAGCAACACCCTGACAACCACCCAGAACACCCTAACAAAACCTTAGCAGCCACACAGCAACACCCTGACAAGCACCCAAAACAACCTAGCAAAACCCTAGCAACCACAGAGCAACACCCTGACAACCACCCAGAACACCCTAACAAAACCCTAGCAACCACACAGCAACACCCTGACAACCGCCCAGAACACCCTAACAAAACCCTAGCAACCACACAGCAACACCCTGACAACCACCCAAAACACCCTAACAAAACCCTAGCAACCACACAACAACACCCTGACAACCACGCAGTAAACCATAGCAAAACCCTTGCAAGCACACAGCAACACCCTAGCAACACCCTGACAATGACACAGCAACACCCTGACAACCACCCAGAACACCCTAACAAAACCCTAGCAACCACACAGCAACACCCTGACAACCACCCAAAACACCCTAACAAAACCCTAGCAACCACACAACAACACCCTGACAACCAAGCAGTAAACCATAGCAAAACCCTTGCAAGCACACAGCAACACCCTAGCAACACCCTGACAATGACACAGCAACACCCTGACAACCACCCAGAACACCCTAACAAAACCCTAACAAACACACAGCAACACCCTGACAACCACCCAGAACACCCAAACAAAACACTAACAACCACACAGCAACACCCTGACAACCACACAGATCACCCTAACAAAACCCTAGCAACCACACAACAACACCCTGACAACCACGCAGTAAACCATAGCAAAACCCTAGCAACCACACAGCAACACCCTGACAACCACCCAAATAATCCTAGCAAAACCCTGACAATCACACAGCAACACCCTGACAACCACACAGAACACCCTAGCAAAACCCTGACAACCACACAGCAACACCCTGACAACCACCCATAACACCCTCGCAACACCCTGACAATCACACAGCAACACCCTGACAACCACACAGAACACCCTAGCAAAACCCTGACAACCACACAGCAACACCCTGACAACCACCCATAACACCCTCGCAACACCCTGAAAATCACACAGCAACACCCTGACAACCAACCAGAACACCCTAGCAAAACCCTGGCAACCGCACAGCAAAATCCTGGCAACCGCCCAGACCCTGGAAACAGTCTAGCAACTACACAACAGAGCAATTAAACTCACTGACAGAAAACCCTCCTGAATCTCTGCATCTGCTCCAGAGGAAATGCTTGCAGCATCATTTTAATTTCAAATGAGTGAAACTGATTCCCAGCACTATAAAGTGTGATGTAAAACATGCGAGTCTGTGAAGCTCAGCTGAATGTGAGAAGCAGGCGCTGACATCTGATCTCTCACACACACTTCATCACCAGGAGCTCCACACACACACTGAAGCCCTTTCACACAGAGATTCCGGAAACACACGGATAAAGTGACCCGGGATTTGACCCGGGTTCGTTTGATTTTGGTTCCTTCACACTGACAGTGATTTTCCGGAATCAGAGAGTGCGTTCACACACAACCCGTAAAAATCCCGTAAAGACACGTGACATCGATGTGACGAGATGTCTCAGCAGCGTCTTAAGTTCTCTCTCGAGAAACCACGCTTTATTGTCTCTGATACGATTATAAACTCGCGCATTACGATCGTCATCATTATGACACGGCATTGATTACGGCTCTTGTTCACACAGCGCGCGTTCCGGGACTGAACACGGCAATGTTACTAGAGCCCCATCCCGGCATCAGTCCCGGCATCCATCCATTGTGTTTGCGTTCACACAGAAGGCGTTCTGGCAATGTCCCGGGCTGTGTGAAAGGGGCTAAACACACATCAGCTGAAGACAATCTTTAACACAATATTAGTACAAGGAGGAGCTCAAGCTTTAAACTGAACCAAATGCTACAGCTTACGTTCATTTGAAATGAAGTTTCCATTTTTTTGCCAATATATAAAAATTTTAGCTGATTTTATTTCAACACATTTTATGTGTTCAAAAACAAGCTACTTCTCTCAGAAAGCACATTTGATTTATAAAGCAGCTTGGAATAAAATAATAAAAAAGGAAACTTTTCTCAAAATTCTGACCAAGTTTAGACTCAGAATTGCAAGATAAAAAGTTAGAATTAATTTAATTCTGTGGCGGCAACAAGCTCTCACAGATTTGTACCTGTATTGCTTTTATAAACATTAGCAGGAGCCGCTGGTTCTCTGCTCTCCCTGCTCCTGCTGGGATTTTCCGGTGGGATGATGCTGTCGCACACACACCCTCACACATCCATAGTTCAACATATTTACACTAATGCATTTGGCAGATGCTTCTATCCAAAGGTATATATTACATCAGTTCATGCATTCCCTGGAAATGAATCCTGCTGTTGCTGCCATGATCTGCAGGAGCGCTGATGTCAATACTATTTATTCAGCGCTTTTCATAATACACATCGTTTCAATGCTGCTTTACAGAAAAATTACATTTCCGTAATAATGTCTTAAAATCTGTGAAATCCTCATTTACAGCACCCTGGCAACCAACCACAACACCCTAGAAACACCCTGGCAACCACCCACAACCCCTGGAAACACCCTGACAAACACCCACAACAAAAAAGAAACACCCTAGCAACCACCCACAACACCTAGAAAGACCCTGGCAACCACCCACAACACTATATAAACACCCACAACACCTAGAAAGACCCTGGCAACCACCCACAACACTATATAAACACCCAAAACACCTAGAAACACCATGGCAACCACCCACAACACTATATAAACACCCACAACACCTAGAAAGACCCTGGCAACCACCCACAACACTATATAAACACCCACAACACCTAGAAACACCATGGCAACCACCCACAACACCTAGAAAGACCCTGGCAACCACCCACAACACTGTATAAACACCTAGAAAACCACCCACAACACCTGAGAAACACCCTGGCAACCACCCGCAATACCATAGAAACAACCTGGCAACCACCCGCAATACCATAGAAACAACCTGGCAACCCCCACAACACACACACAAACTCTCACACACACACTCTCTCTCACACACACTCTCTCTCTCTCACACAGACTTACACACACACACACTCTCTCTCTCACACACTCACACAGACTTACACACACACACACACACACACACACACTCTCTCTCTCACACACACTCACACAGACTTACTCACACACTTACACACACACACACACACACTCTCTCTCACACACTCACACAGACTTACACACACACTCTCTCTCACACACACTCACACACTTACACACACACACTCGTTCAGCCGCAGCTCAGTTACTCAGTGGGATTTCCTTCATAAAGGCTCTTTCTTTCCTTCAGTGTGTGAAAGTGAAGCTCTACAGCTGGAGTTTCACTGCTTCAGCATTTACCAACACGTCAAACCGTTTCAGGACAAGAAGTGCATCCTAAACAAACGTTTGTTTGTCTCTGTGTGTCTCAACAAGGTCCCATTTGTGCAAGCATTAACTAACAATGTGCAATACATTGTGACAGTTTTAATTCATGGTTAGTTAATAAAAACACAACTGTTCACTGTTAGTCAGCTCAGGTCCATTAAAATTATGAACAGATGCAACTTTTAATATAATAATGTATTAGTAAATGTTGAAGTTAACATTAACAAAGTCTAATAAATGCTGTAGAAGTATTGTTCATTGTTAGATCATGTTAACTAATGCCGTTAACTACAATGGAACCATATTGTAAGAAATCTCAGTGACACTTCATTTAAAGCCTTTATATATAACGCATTATAAAAGTACTTTAATGCATTAATTATGCCTTGTTATGCACTGTATGATCTCATGAATAATTATAAACACAGTTATGATACATTACAATACTTACTGTAGGTTACACCTTTAGAAAGTATAATGCATTAAAACACACGACAAACAACCCGTTTCAGACGTAACAAGGAATCTGCAAATATTGTATTGCATTTTAAATTTGGTTACAATTATTTATGAAAACATATAATGCATGCATCCAAAGTAAAAGTTTGTGTTTACATATGTGTGTGAACTGTGTATAATTATTTTGTATATATATATATATAAATACACACACATGCATGTATATATTTAAGAAATATTTACATTTATATACTATATCTATAATTTATAGTATATATAAATATTTTACATATAAATAAAACAAAATTCTTAAATATATACATGCATATGTGTGTGTGTGTGTGTGTGTGTGTGTGTGTGTGTGTGTGTGTGTGTGTGTGTGTGTGTGTGTGTGTGTGTGTGTGTGTGTGTGTGTTCATATATACAAAATAATTATTTAAACACAAACTTTTATTTTGGATGCGATTAATCGTTGCCGAGCACTAATATAATGCACATTATGAATACCTATAAAAGGCTTTGAGAAAAGCGTTACCTAAATCTCTCATTGTAAGAAATCTACATGCAAACATCTCTGACTAGGATTAACATTTTCATAAAGCGTTTCAGTTTCTGTCATATTAATACAGAAACTGATGATCATATTTGCCAAGTGTCAGATGCTCATGTTTTGGATTTCTGTAGTGATTTGGAAAAGTCTCCCTTAATCCGACTGTTTCCTTACAGCATTCCTGCCAACATATCTAAATATCAGGCTAATCCGGTGGATTTGATGTGTGAGATCTTCAGTTTCCCGTCACAGATCTTAAAGCTGTGGATTTGTCTGGCTGATCTCTGTGAGCTTTCAGAGGAATTCAAACCATCCGCAAAACAACCTACACTCTGCGTCTTCATTTAAAGGGGTGGTATAATGCCCTTTCACAAGATGTAAAATAAGCCTCTGATGTCCCCAGAGTGTGTATGTGCAGTTTTAGAATAAAATACCCCACAGATATTTTTTTAGCATGTTAAAATCAACACTTTTTGAGGGTGAGCAAAAACACGCCTTTTTGTGTGTGTCCCTTTAAATGCAAATGAGCTGCTGCTCCCAGCACAGGGGGCGGAGCTTCCAGAGCTTGTGTGTGTGTGTGTGTGTGTGTGTGTGTGTGTGTGTGTGTGTGTCACAACATGAAGAAGCAACAGGACATTTCTGAATGGTTAGTTGATCTGATGTGGAGTTAACTATCTTCTAGTCATTGATTAGCATATTCTGTCATGATAATCTATAAATCGCGTTCCCGGGGGCGGAGTTTATGTAAATTCTAGGGTTTGTGATGTCACTAATCTGTGAAGAAGCTCGTTGTAGTTCCTACCAGCCGTTTGTTGTAGTCGATTTCTCTAAAAGCAAATATCTCCCTTTGAGCATTGTGACTTTGCAGATGTTGTTTATGCTCAAACAGCAACATTACACACTCACTACAGTTAGAAAAGTCAAGTCATAATCAACCGCCCCTTTAACCTTCACAGAGTCGCGTTTGACATGTGCAGCTTGTTATTCCGGCGTCTGTTACATCTCGTTTCTGCAGGATTTGTTGAAGTGACATGTCTGTAAAAAGCACAGCTGGAACGTCAGGCAGATTCGAGCGTGGCTAATGCACTCACAAACACAAAAGATCCTCTGGAAACTGTTGTGCGTCTGACCGTCTTTCCATGCAGGACGCTCTGAACTCTGGGTAATTAAAGCATGTCTGAATAACATGTGTAGATCAGACAGAATATACATCTGCAAGAGAAGAGCTTCTGATCGACTTAACATGCGACTAAAACACCTATAACATGCTTTTAGATTCAATTAGGATCAAACTCATCATTTAAACGTCAAAATCAAAAGAAAGCTTATTAAAATCCCACTGTAGTAAATCATTTTATCCCTTCAAAGTCATCTTTGATCACCTATATTACATATTTGAGGTTTGATCCTTGCCTTAAAATATCTTGAATGTAACTCGACACCTTTGCCTCATTTAGTATTCGTGGTTCTATGAATATGCAAATGAGCCCCGCCTCGACTCACTCACTCACTCAGAGATCCACTGGTTGACGATCACATGTTCCTACCTGACACTTTCCCGCCACACACACCGATGTCTCGTTGTGTCCGCAGGGAGTCCCGTCGACGACTCGCTCCGACTGCAGCACGTAGAACCTGAAGCCGGCGGCCCGACAGTTGAGCTCACACTCCTGACCACTGGACACTGAGCAAACACAGCGAAACACAGCGTGAGCAAACACTCCTGACCACTGGACACTGAGCAAACACAGCGTGAGCAAACACACCTGACTACTGGACACTGAGCAAACACAGCGTGAGCAAACACACCTGACCACTGGACACTGAGCAAACACAGCGTGAGCAAACACACCTGACCACTGGACACTGAGCAAACACAGCGAAACACAGCGTGAGCAAACACTCCTGACCACTGGACACTGAGCAAACACAGCGTGAGCAAACACTCCTGACCACTGGACACTGAGCAAACACACCTGACCACTGGACACTGAGCAAACACAGCGTGAGCAAACACACCTGACCACTGGACACTGAGCAAACACACCTGACCACTGGACACTGAGCAAACACACCTGACCACTGGACACTGAGCAAACACAGCGTGAGCAAACACACCTGACCACTGGACACTGAGCAAACACAGCGTGAGCAAACACACCTGACCACTGGACACTGAGCAAACACTCCTGACCACTGGACACTGAGCAAACACAGCGTGAGCAAACACTCCTGACCACTGGACACTGAGCAAACACAGCGTGAGCAAACACACCTGACCACTGGACACTGAGCAAACACTCCTGACCACTGGACACTGAACAAACACTCCTAACCACTGGACACTGAGCAAACACAGCGTGAGCAAACACACCTGACCACTGGACACTGAGCAAACACAGCGTGAGCAAACACACCTGACCACTGGACACCGAGCAAACACTCCTGACCACTGGACACTGAGCAAACACTCCTGACCACTGGACACTGAGCAAACACAGCGTGAGCAAACACACCTGACCACTGGACACTGAGCAAACACAGCGTGAGCAAACACACCTGACCACTGGACACTGAGCAAACACTCCTGACCACTGGACACTGAGCAAACACAGCGTGAGCAAACACACCTGACCACTGGACACTGAGCAAACACACCTGACCACTGGACACTGAGCAAACACAGCGTGAGCAAACACTCCTGACCACTGGACACTGAGCAAACACACCTGACCACTGGACAATGAGCAAACACAGCGTGAGCAAACACTCCTGACCACTGGACACTGAGCAAACACTCCTGACCACTGGACACTGAGCAAACACAGCGTGAGCAAACACTCCTGACCACTGGACACTGAGCAAACACAGCGTGAGCAAACACACCTGACCACTGGACACTGAGCAAACACTCCTGACCACTGGACACTGAGCAAACACAGCGTGAGCAAACACTCCTGACCACTGGACACTGAGCAAACACAGCAAAACACAGCGTGAGCAAACACACCTGACCACTGGACACTGAGCAAAAACACCTGACCACTGGACACTGAGCAAACACAGCGTGAGCAAACACTCCTGACCACTGGACACTGAGCAAACACAGCGTGAGCAAACAC
Source organism: Meda fulgida (assembly GCA_030578275.1). Classification (NCBI taxonomy): domain Eukaryota; kingdom Metazoa; phylum Chordata; class Actinopteri; order Cypriniformes; family Leuciscidae; genus Meda; species Meda fulgida. Next base: position 38,387,270 of record CM060633.1, read on the forward strand.
ACCTGACCACTGGACACTGAGCAAACACAGCGTGAGCAAACACACCTGACCACTGGACACTGAGCAAACACTCCTGACCACTGGACACTGAGCAAACACAGCGTGAGCAAACACACCTGACCACTGGACACTGAGCAAACACAGCGTGAGCAAACACTCCTGACCACTGGACACTGAGCAAAGACAGCGAAACACAGCGTGAGCAAACACTCCTGACCACTGGACACTGAGCAAACACAGCGTGAGCAAACAGTCCTGACCACTGGACACTGAGCAAACACAGCGTGAGCAAACACTCCTGACCACTGGACACTGAGCAAACACAGCGTGAGCAAACACACCTGACCACTGGACACTGAGCAAACACAGCGAAACACAGCGTGAGCAAACACTCCTGACCACTGGACACTGAGCAAACACAGCGTGAGCAAACACTCCTGACCACTGGACACTGAGCAAACACAGCGTGAGCAAACACTCCTGACCACTGGACACTGAGCAAACACAGCGTGAGCAAACACTCCTGACCACTGGACACTGAGCAAACACACCTGACCACTGGACACTGAGCAAACACAGCGTGAGCAAACACACCTGACCACTGGACACTGAGCAAACACAGCGTGAGCAAACACACCTGACCACTGGACACTGAGCAAACACTCCTGACCACTGGACACTGAGCAAACACAGCGTGAGCAAACACTCCTGACCACTGGACACTGAGCAAACACAGCGTGAGCAAACACACCTGACCACTGGACACTGAGCAAACACTCCTGACCACTGGACACTGAGCCAACACAGCGTGAGCAAACACACCTGACCACTGGACACTGAGCAAACACAGCTTGAGCAAACACTCCTGACCACTGGACACTGAGCAAACACAGCGAAACACAGCGTGAGCAAACACACCTGACCACTGGACACTGAGCAAACACACCTGACCACTGGACACTGAGCAAACAGAGCGTGAGCAAACACTCCTGACCACTAGACACTGAGCAAACACAGCGTGGGCAAACACACCTGACCACTGGACACTGAGCAAACACAGCGTGAGCAAACACACCTGACCACTGGACACTGAGCAAAGACAGTGAAACACAGCGTGAGCAAACACACCTGACCACTGGACACTGAGCAAACACTCCTGACCACTGGACACTGAGCAAACACAGCGTGAGCAAACACTCCTGACCACTGGACACTGAGCAAACACAGCGTGAGCAAACACTCCTGACCACTGGACACTGAGCAAACACAGCGTGAGCAAACACACCTGACCACTGGACACTGAGCAAAGACAGTGAAACACAGCGTGAGCAAACACACCTGACCACTGGACACTGAGCAAACACACCTGACCACTGGACACTGAGCAAACACAGCGTGAGCAAACACTCCTGACCACTGGACACTGAGCAAACACACCTGACCACTGGACAATGAGCAAACACAGCGTGAGCAAACACACCTGACCACTGGACACTGAGGAAACACTCCTGACCACTGGACACTGAGCAAACACAGCGTGAGCAAACACTCCTGACCACTGGACACTGAGCAAACACAGCGTGAGCAAACACACCTGACCACTGGACACTGAGCAAACACAGCGTGAGCAAACACACCTGACCACTGGACACTGAGCAAACACTCCTGACCACTGGACACTGAGCAAACACAGCGTGAGCAAACACTCCTGACCACTGGACACTGAGCAAACACAGCGAAACACAGCGTGAGCAAACACACCTGACCACTGGACACTGAGCAAACACACCTGACCACTGGACACTGAGCAAACACAGCGTGAGCAAACACTCCTGACCACTGGACACTGAGCAAACACAGCGTGAGCAAACACACCTGACCACTGGACACTGAGCAAACACAGCGTGAGCAAACACACCTGACCACTGGACACTGAGCAAACACTCCTGACCACTGGACACTGAGCAAACACAGCGTGAGCAAACACACCTGACCACTGGACACTGAGCAAACACAGCGTGAGCAAACACACCTGACCACTGGACACTGAGCAAACACACCTGACCACTGGACACTGAGCAAACACAGCGTGAGCAAACACACCTGACCACTGGACACTGAGCAAACACAGCGTGAGCAAACACTCCTGACCACTGGACACTGAGCAAACACAGCGAAACACAGCGTGAGCAAACACTCCTGACCACTGGACACTGAGCAAACACAGCGTGAGCAAACACTCCTGACCACTGGACACTGAGCAAACACAGCGTGAGCAAACACTCCTGACCACTGGACACTGAGCAAACACAGCGTGAGCAAACACTCCTGACCACTGGACACTGAGCAAACACAGCGAAACACAGCGTGAGCAAACACTCCTGACCACTGGACACTGAGCAAACACAGCGTGAGCAAACACTCCTGACCACTGGACACTGAGCAAACACAGCGTGAGCAAACACTCCTGACCACTGGACACTGAGCAAACACAGCGTGAGCAAACACTCCTGACCACTGGACACTGAGCAAACACACCTGACCACTGGACACTGAGCAAACACAGCGTGAGCAAACACACCTGACCACTGGACACTGAGCAAACACAGCGTGAGCAAACACACCTGACCACTGGACACTGAGCAAACACACCTGACCACTGGACACTGAGCAAACACTCCTGACCACTGGACACTGAGCAAACACAGCGTGAGCAAACACTCCTGACCACTGGACACTGAGCAAACACAGCGTGAGCAAACACACCTGACCACTGGACACTGAGCAAACACTCCTGACCACTGGACACTGAGCCAACACAGCGTGAGCAAACACACCTGACCACTGGACACTGAGCAAACACAGCTTGAGCAAACACTCCTGACCACTGGACACTGAGCAAACACAGCGAAACACAGCGTGAGCAAACACACCTGACCACTGGACACTGAGCAAACACACCTGACCACTGGACACTAAGGAAACACAGCGTGAGCAAACACTCCTGACCACTAGACACTGAGCAAACACAGCGTGGGCAAACACACCTGACCACTGGACACTGAGCAAACACAGCGTGAGCAAACACACCTGACCACTGGACACTGAGCAAAGACAGTGAAACACAGCGTGAGCAAACACACCTGACCACTGGACACTGAGCAAACACTCCTGACCACTGGACACTGAGCAAACACAGCGTGAGCAAACACTCCTGACCACTGGACACTGAGCAAACACAGCGTGAGCAAACACTCCTGACAACTGGACACTGAGCAAACACAGCGTGAGCAAACACTCCTGACCACTGGACACTGAGCAAACACAGCGTGAGCAAACACACCTGACCACTGGACACTGAGCAAACCCAGCGTGAGCAAACACACCTGACCACTGGACACTGAGCAAACACAGCGTGAGCAAACACTCCTGACCACTGGACACTGAGCAAACACAGCGTGAGCAAACACACCTGACCACTGGACACTGAGCAAACACAGCGTGAGCAAACACACCTGACCACTGGACACTGAGCAAACACTCCTGACCACTGGACACTGAGCAAACACTGCGTGAGCAAACACTCCTGACCACTGGACACTGAGCAAACACAGCGAAACACAGCGTGAGCAAACACACCTGACCACTGGACACTGAGCAAACACAGCGTGAGCAAACACTCCTGACCACTGGACACTGAGCAAACACAGCGAAACACAGCGTGAGCAAACACACCTGACCACTGGACACTGAGCAAACACAGCGTGAGCAAACACTCCTGACCACTGGACACTGAGCAAACACAGCGTGAGCAAACACACCTGACCACTGGACACTGAGCAAACACAGCGTGAGCAAACACACCTGACCACTGGACACTGAGCAAACACAGCGTGAGCAAACACTCCTGACCACTGGACACTGAGCAAACACAGCGTGAGCAAACACACCTGACCACTGGACACTGAGCAAACACTCCTGACCACTGGACACTGAGCAAACACAGCGTGAGCAAACACTCCTGACCACTGGACACTGAGCAAACACAGCGTGAGCAAACACTCCTGACCACTGGACACTGAGCAAACACAGCGTGAGCAAACACACCTGACCACTGGACACTGAGCAAACACAGCGTGAGCAAACACACCTGACCACTGGACACTGAGCAAACACTCCTGACCACTGGACACTGAGCAAACACAGCGTGAGCAAACACACCTGACCACTGGACACTGAGCAAACACAGCGTGAGCAAACACACCTGACCACTGGACACTGAGCAAACACAGCGTGAGCAAACACACCTGACCACTGGACACTGAGCAAACACTCCTGACCACTGGACACTGAGCAAACACAGCGTGAGCAAACACACCTGACCACTGGACACTGAGCAAACACTCCTGACCACTGGACACTGAGCCAACACAGCGTGAGCAAACACACCTGACCACTGGACACTGAGCAAACACAGCTTGAGCAAACACTCCTGACCACTGGACACTGAGCAAACACAGCGAAACACAGCGTGAGCAAACACACCTGACCACTGGACACTGAGCAAACACACCTGACCACTGGACACTGAGCAAACACAGCGTGAGCAAACACTCCTGACCACTGGACACTGAGCAAACACAGCGTGAGCAAACACACCTGACCACTGGACACTGAGCAAACACTCCTGACCACTGGACACTGAGCAAACACAGCGTGAGCAAACACACCTGACCACTGGACACTGAGCAAACACAGCGTGAGCAAACACTCCTGACCACTGGACACTGAGCAAACACACCTGACCACTGGACACTGAGCAAACACAGCGAAACACAGCGTGAGCAAACACACCTGACCACTGGACACTGAGCAAACACAGCGTGAGCAAACACACCTGACCACTGGACACTGAGCAAACACTCCTGACCACTGGACACTGAGCAAACACTCCTGACCACTGGACACTGAGCAAACACACCTGACCACTGGACACTGAGCAAACACAGCGTGAGCAAACACTCCTGACCACTGGACACTGAGCAAACACACCTGACCACTGGACACTGAGCAAACACACCTGACCACTGGACACTGAGCAAACACACCTGACCACTGGACACTGAGCGAACACAGACGTTTAGAGCCTCACACTAAGTGTAATGCTTAGGGCTGTAGTCAACTAAAGAAATCCTTAGTCGACCAAACGATCAGTCGACTAAAAAAAAAAAAAAAAAAAAAAAGCGATGTTTTGCATTTTTATTGAACATTTATTAAACAATTGTCATAGAGCATTTGTAAAACAACAACGAAAAAAAATCAATAATACATAAAACTATAATAATACAATAATTCTTTGAAATTAAGTGATTTGTTTAACTGCAAAGTGAGGAGCTCTGTCTAGTCTATAGTGACAGCCACAATCTGTCAAAAACTGCTAAAACTGCCAAATAATGACAAATCCTAACAAAAGCTCTGGTTTATACTGGTGTATGTTCTGCTTTACTTTCAGAGCTGTGGGTTATCTTTAGTCCAGCCGATCTAGGCGTTGTTAAACAAACACACAAAAAACCCAAATAGCCTAAAAAGCTATCCTAATAATGAGAGGCTGTATAGTAGGAACGCATATAGGTTCATTTTCAGTTTGTTAATTTCAGTTGTTCAGTTGTAAATATATCTAGTCCGTGACAGAGTGCAAGCATATTAGTCTGAAATAATTCAGTATTTTCAGCTTCAGAATCATGAATATTGTTATTCTGGAGTCTCTATTGTCCAAGAATATTCATTTACACACACAATGTAATATCAAATTTAGCATTTTAATCAGTAAATGTTTTGTTAACCTTTTATCATGTCTTGGAGAATCGTATCGTGACATGAGGGCATCAGTACACCCCTTCTAAACACACCATAACTCATTTCATCACACACACGTTTAGAGTTTAATAGAGTTTATCACTTCGTTTTCGAGTTTGTTCAAATCACTGTGATCTCGAGCACTAATGAGAACAGAATCCGATGCTTGTAATGAGACACAGCCGCCACAAGAGGACAGCAAAGACACATGACCCACCAGAACTGGTCCTAGAAGTTATGAACACTTTATGAATGTTCCTGGGAACTTTCCATCGTATCACTCTTCAAGCATTATGGGAACGCTACTTTTGAATGTTCATTTGAAAACATCCAACTTAAAAGTTTCAGAAAAACATTCCATGATGTATTTTTGTGCTAATGTTTGGAGAACGTTATTAAAGGGCAGATGACTTTAAATGAACGTTTTATTAACGTTACTGGAAGAACGTTTGTTTATAACTTATAACGTTTATAACGCTCCCTGTTTGCTGTGGTGAAAATACACCAGCTTCTGTCATCAAGACAAAAACATAAAACTTTGGCATGAATTCATTGTCAGCTAATCTGTGGGATATAATAAGAATATTCCACACAAACCATAAACGTACGTGAACATGAGTCAAATACTGGCACAGCATCAAAGTTCATAAATCCGAGAACATTCGCGGTTCCACAGGATCCGACACGCCGGGGAAATCTCCCGAAGCACAAAATATTAACTCTCTAAATATGAGTAACTTTAATTGCAACATGATCATTATAGTTAACCAGCAGCCTTCATTTAGTTTAAATATATAGAAATGTTGAATTTCAGCATCATTACTCCAGTCTTCAGGGTCACATGATCCTTCAGAAATCAGGAGAATATGATGATCTGATGCTCAAGACACATTTATGATTATTATCAGTGTTGATAACAGTTGATTTTTTTGGAAACTTGTAAACCGTGAAACACTTTTGCAGCTGCACTGGCAGCTCAGCTGTGGGTATGACATATTGGTGATTTTAGGGGTTAATTATTATTTTTGACTTTATCATTTAAAATGTGTATTTCTGTGTGTTCTGCCAATTTCATAATGTTGTTGGGATTGCATTTTATTATTACTCAGTTTATCTAAGTTGAGTGCCATGTGACCCTTACTGATCAAAGTAAATGTTTTGTATATTATGTTTTGGTTTGTGTCCTGGTGTTGTGTGTCAAATTATGGTTTGGTTCCTTTTGTGTCTAGTTTTCACGGTGTCTCATCAATAAATCAGAAATGGACATCAGAACTTCGTAAGCGTGGACTGTTTAATAACCAGCGAGTAGTTTTTATTTTTCAGAACAAAATATATTTTTTAGAAATCTTTGATGAATAGAAGGTTTAAAAGAACAGCATTTCTTTGAAATAGAATCTTTAGTAGCATTATAAATGTCTTTACTGTCAGTTTTGATCAATTGAATGCATCCTTGATGAATAAAAATGTCCGGACTGATTGGTCGTGTAAAGCTAAAGCAGAGCTTGTTGAAACACGGCCTGAGAATCTGCTCACCGTCGTGAAAAGGCTCCCACTGGTAAAGTCTCCCCATGAAGAGCTGCGCGTTGAAGGAGGAGCACTGCTCGGCTCTGATTGGTCTGCTGGATGACGGACAGGCCTGTGAATTCATAAACACACCCACACATACTTTTTTTTACAGATCTCTTTCACCATATTAAAGTGTTGCGAGTAAATCTTCCATCTTTTCAGTGTTTTTATACAGCATCAGTTTGTACTCAAATGCTGAAACTAAACATTACATTCTTTAAAATAAAAGGTGCATTCACACCATGTTGTAATTACCATAATTGCGAGATTAAAATTTATAAAAAGTGTTCACGTCCTCTTAGAACTTGTAATTACAATTTGTAAACTGGGATTATACTGTGAGCTCCCTCTTGTGACATGACTGCTGCAGATTCACTTTCGTATTAATAGTGTTGCTATAAAAACGCATAAATCGTTGACGAATGATGGAACTACAGGTTCTACATATGAAGCGCCTGACGGAACCCTTTAAGGTTTTACATATGAAGGGCATGAAGGAACCCTTTAAGGTTCTACATATGAAGCGCCTGAAGGAACCCTTTAAGGTTCTACATATGAAGTGCCTGAAGGAACCCTTAAAGGTTCTACATATGAAGTGCCTGACGGAACCCTTTAAGGTTCTACATATGAAGCGCCTCACGGAACCCTTTAAGGTTTTACATATGAAGCGCCTGACAGAACCCTTTAAGGTTCTACATATGAAGCGCCTGAGGGAACCCTTTAAGGTTCTACATATGAAGCGCATGACGGAACCCTTTAAGGTTCTACATATGAAGCGCATGACGGAACCCTTTAAGGTTCTACATATGAAGCGCCTGAAGGAACCCTTTAAGGTTCTATATATGAAGCGCCTGAAGGAACCCTTTAAGGTTCTACATATGAAGCGCATGACGGAACCCTTTAAGGTTTTACATATGAAGCGCCTGACAGAACCCTTTAAGGTTCTACATATGAAGCGCCTGAAGTAACCCTTTAAGGTTCTACATATGAAGCGCCTGAAGGAACCCTTTAAGGTTCTACATATGAAGCGCACGACGGAACCCTTTAAGGTTTTACATATGAAGCGCCTGAAGGAACCCTTTAAGGTTCTACATATGAAGCGCCTGACGGAACCCTTTAAGGTTCTACATATGAAGCTCCTGACGGAACCCTTTAAGGTTCTACATATGAAGCGGTTGATGGAACCCTTTAAGGTTCTACATATGAAGCTCCTGACG
>CM060633.1:38405908-38433408 GCA_030578275.1 Meda fulgida
CACTGAAACTCACATCTGGACCTTCGAGCCGTTGGACCCCATTGAAGACACTATATGGAGGAAACCCTCAAAAACCTGCATTTCTTTTCCACTGAAGAAAGAAACACATGAACATCTTGGATGATGTGGAGGAGAGTAAATTATCAGGAAATTTGAAGTCTGATGTGAACTACTCCTTTAAATTATAGTGCATTTTCATGTCTACGCTGAAAAAGGGGGGTGACAGACACCGAGTTGAAACACCTCTAGGTTGACCGGTACCGATAAGTCTGTTATTTGCTGTGCGTGACCCGCTGGAGGCACGTCTGTCTGAACGCCTGTGTGTCCCTCATCTCCAGCACACAGTCTCTCACGAGCTCTGCGAACAGCGACGGCCAGATCTTCTGTAGGGTTTCTCCCTTCAGGCTGTGGCTCGAGGCCCGGTGGATCAGACCTCGCAGATACTGATGAACCATCGCTGAGCGCCGAGAAACATCACCCTCCTCCTGAAACAGAGAACCGGTCGTTAAAAACATTTGTGCATTACAAAAGTTATTTCCCTTTAAAGGTGCAGTGTGTGATTTTTAGTAGTATCTAGAGGTGAGGTTGTGAATTGCACCCAACAGAAGTGCCGACAGGAAGTGATGTCGTCGTCTGAGACAGCAGAGAGTCGCCAGTTAAACAATGAGGTTTCTTTACAAAGATAAATCAAGAAATTATGTTTACTTAATTATTCAGTAAAACTATGTTATTGCGAATATTACTGTTACTTGTTCATCATTGTGTCAGTGTTTTATTCGCTGACTTTAGCAGCTTCTTTACACGAAGAACAACAGTGACGAAACGCGTTTGTCCGCTCAGGGCCACCGTAGAAACACGTGGATGTAAGGAGACCCGCGGTGTGTGTAGAGAGAAATGCTCATTCTAATCTAATAAAAACATAACGGTTCATTATGGTCTTTATACACCACTGAAAACATAGTTATGTTTACGATATTGCGTTTCTGTCAACAGATCCTCCTAAATATTACACAATGCACCTTTAAGAAATACACAATTTAATACACATTCAGTCAATCAAATTTCTCCCATAACACAGTTCATTGTGTACTTCATCATAATGTTTCCTTCTACAAATATTTCAATAAAGTCATCCACTTTGTCACTCATTAAAAAATGTCACATAATAACTTGACTGTTGTTTCCATTTTGCTTATAAACAAGCTCCATTCATCAACTTTCCATTTTTTGTATTTTCCTTATCAATTGTTATCAATAAATTGAAAACAAAAAAATCACATTACAATCTTTACTATTAAAAGCGTATAAAATAATTTCTCCACATGTCTTTTGTGTCATGCTCGTATCATATTTTTCTTTCAGCATAGATTTTACAATGTTTTACAACGTTGGTCTCACCTCAGGCCTGTCGGATATCGAAAAAAATAAAAAATAAATAATAATATATAATAAAATAAATAAAATAAATAAAACATATAATAAAATAATACAAAACAAAATTATATATATATATACAGTGCTTAGCATAAGTGAACACACCCATGCTAAAGCTGACTAAAAAGAGGAATAAAAAAATAATCTTTTGGAAATTGATCTTAATGCCTTAATTTAAAAAATGAGGAAAACTCCAACCTTTAAGGACACCAATTTTCTTTGTGAACGAATAATGTATCGTATATAAATAAATGTTCTCCCTTAAAATACAGCGTGCATAAGTCAGCACACCCCTGTGTTAAACCCCAATAGAGGCAGCAGAGCTTTATTTTTAAAGGCCAGTTATTTCATGGATCCGGGATAATATACATCCGGATAAAGTTCCCGTGGCCTTTGGGATTAAAATATCCCACATCATCACACACCCTCACCACACCTGGAGATCGGCATGGTTTGATTAGCATTGAGAGATGATCTTATGGAAAGTCCCCCCTGCCGATCTCTAGGTGTGGTGAAGGTGTGTGAATGTGGGATATTTAAAAAAAACAATGTTCCCCCGTGTGCCTCACCTCAGGGCCATCGGACACGCGGCTGGGGTAGTTGAAGAGCGCTCGGCTCAAACCGTCTCCCGCATGTTTGCTGTTGTCCTTCAGCTCCTCTGGACTCTGGCCGATTCTGCGGCCGCGGCCGTCCAGCAGGAACTGCAGCTGGCGCTTCCTACAGACACAAAACATGCTTTCAATGATCAGGAGGAGCAGAGTTTACTTAGGAAGTCCATGCTGAAATAAAATTAATTAGACAAAATCTAATATATATATATATATATATATATATAAAATTAAAAAATAAAATTAGTTTTACTTATATATACTAAAATAAAAATAAATAAAATAAAAATATTCTTTATTCATAATTTCCATGATTTTTCCAGGGGCCAGTTGCATAAACACTTTGTCTTAAGAACAACTTTGACAAACTAGCAGTTTGACAAGGATTAATCGGTCTTATTTTTCAGATTTACATTTTTATGTAACTTGCTGAAAAAAAAGGTTATGCCTAGCCTTGAGGGACTAACTAATATGATGCATTCGCATAAGTTTAAAATTTAAAACGAGGCCTCCATATATATTCCGCTTTAGCATAACTGTGAGAATCCTGGTTTTTCAAAAACAACAACAGTTGTTGAAGAGGGGAATTAAAATAAGATTTTTTTTTCTTTTTTTTGTTGCTTATTTTAATGATGTTTTTGTGTTTTCAAGATAATTAGAAGAGGTTATCTGATCTAGGAGCTTCTGCGTGTGGACTGGTTCTGCAGTGCTGGCGTGTCTCAGGTGCTCAAGGGAGCAGCAGACGTCTGAAAAGAATTTGCTAGTAAGAACAGCACAAGAAGAAGCTGTTTAATACTGTTAAGTCCTGGAATGCTCAAATAATCCTGGGCAGGCAAGCACACGCACACACGCACACACGCACACACACAGCACTTGAAGGATGGCAGCTGCCTTGTACATGCACTGGCCTGCCACACACACAGGTATTTCACAGGCAATTCACTCTTCAAATTAAAGTCTTTACATTTCTTACACACAACAACCAGTCTGGTTTCAGAAGCGTAAATACACTGAGACGGCCCTGCTCTCGGTTATTGAAGACTCAAGAGCAGCTTCCAAATCCTCAGTTCCCATCCTGCTGGATCTGCTGCGTTTGACACAGTTCACCACCAGATCCTCCCGTCAACCCTCATGATGAAGAGCATCTCGGGAACAAAACTCCGGTGGTTCAGGTCTTACTCTCAGCAGGTCCTTCAGGGTGTCGTGGAGGGGTGAGTCGCTAAGACCCAACATCTAGCTACTGGAGTGCCTCAGGGCTCAGTGCTGGGACCGCTTCTCTTCACCATCTACATGTCATCACTAGTGTCTGTCATTCAGAAACATGGTTCATCCCATCACTGTTATGCTCTAGCTACTGGAGTGCCTCAGGGCTCAGTGCTGGGACAGCTTCTCTTCTCCATCTACATGTTTTCCCATCTCTGTTATGCTCTAGCTACTGGAGTGCCTCAGGGCTCAGTGCTGGGACCGCTTCTCTTCTCCATCTACATGTTTTCCCATCACTGTTATGCTCTAGCTACTGGAGTGCCTCAGGGCTCAGTACTGGGACCGCTTCTCTTCTCCATCTACATGTTTTCCCATCACTGTTATGCTCTAGCTACTGGAGTGCCTCAGGGCTCAGTGCTGGGACCGCTTCTCTTCTCCATCTACATGTTTTCCCATCACTGTTATGCTCTAGCTACTGGAGTGCCTCAGGGCTCAGTGCTGGGACCGCTTCTCTTCTCCATCTACATGTTTTCCCATCACTGTTATGCTCTAGCTACTGGAGTGCCTCAGGGCTCAGTGCTGGGACCGCTTCTCTTCTCCATCTACATGTTTTCCCATCACTGTTATGCTGACGACACACAACTCTAACTCTCCTTCCAGCCTGATGATCCGACGGGAGCTGCTCACATCTCTGCCTGACTGACATTTCTTACTGGATGAAGGACCATCACCATCAACTAAACCTTGTGAAGACAGAACTGCTCGTGTCTCAGCCAACCCAACACTTCACCACAACTTTTCAGCTAGGTTTTTCAACCATAACTCCATCCAGGACAGCCAGGAAGCTTGGAGTTGTGATTGATGATCAGTTGAACTTCACAGTGCAGATCTGCCTTATACAACATTAGGAGGATCAGGTCCATCCTATCGGAGCTCAACAACTCCTTCTCCAAGCTCTTGCTCTATCCAGACGGGACTATTGTAATGCTCTCTCCTTCCAGCATCTGTCAAACCTCTGCCACTGATCCAGAAGCTGCAGCAAGAGTGTGTTTATCGAGCCGAAGAGACGCATGTCACTCTCCTCACAAACCTGCACTAGTTGCCAATCAGATTCAAGACACAGATCTTTTCCTACAGATCAAACACGGGCTCTGCTCCCTTATACCTAAACTCACTACTTCAGATCTACAGTCAAACCAACATTTATTCAGACTCCTTCAACATTTCTCACATTATCACAGTTTATTCGCTATCGTTTAGAAAATGGTAATTTTTGGTTTGACTGTATGTGTCTCCAGAAGCTTGTGTTCTGCAGGCGACCGGTTTCTTGTGTTGCATCATCCCAAAGAGACACAGAATCATGTATAAAACGCTTTAGAAATAAAGCTGTCACACACCTAGACTCCTCCAGCAGCAGAAGCAAGCGACAGCGTGGCGTTTCGGTCGCAGCGACGTGACCAAGAGCCCCGAACATCAACTCGGAGGCCGTGATGTCATTCATAGTCACCTGAAACACAGACATATCATCACACACACACACACACACACACACACTCATCATGCACAGCAGTGAGTGGCGCTGGCGAGCTGCTCAGACCTCCGTGCCGTTGATCTTCTGCAGGTTGAGGTGCTGAAGTCTGTAGATGAGGAAAGATCTCCAGAGCGTCAGTCGCACCACAGGATTGCCTTCCGGATGGACGGTGATCTGATCGAGACGCCGGATCTGAGCCAGGGCCGCCAGCTGAGGAAGATGAGTGATGCTCGTCTCCATGAACATCAGGTGCTGCGGCGGAAACAGCATCATTACAGGTGCATGTTGAAGAGATCATGACAGCTAATCCAGAATATCCTTGATATTTACACAGTTAAAGATGCAGTGTGTGATTTTTAGTAGTATCTAGTGGTGAGGTTGTGAATTGCACCCAACAGAAGTGCCGACAGGAAGTGATGTCGTCGTCTGAGACAGCAGAAAGTCACCAGTTAAACAATGAGGTTTCTTTACAAAGATAAATCAAGAAATTATGTTTACTTAATTATTCAGTAAAACAATATGTTATTGCGAATATTACTGTTACTTGTTCATCATTGTGTCAGTGTTTTATTCGCTGACTTTAGCAGCTTCTTTACACGAAGAATAACAGTGACGAAACGCGTTTGTCCGCTCAGGGCCACCGTAGAAACACGTGGATGTAAGGAGACCCGCGGTGTGTGTAGAGAGAAATGCTCATTCTAATCTAATAAAAACATAACGGTTCATTATGGTCTTTATACACCACTGAAAACATAGTTATGTATATGATATTGCATTTCTGTCAACAGATCCTCCTAAATATTACACAATGCACCTTTAAGAGGTTTCTCTACAATAAAATCATACTGGAAGTTTCACACCTCAAAGTTTTAGCTTAAAGAAGACATATTATGCTTTAAGTCTTGATGATGTTTCAGGCTCTACTAGAACAGGTTTTCCTGCTGTAATGTTGATTATTTCCTCATATCCTCCATTGTTGCGGCTCCTCTCTTCCCAGTCTGTCAGTAACGCTCTGTTCACTTCCTGTCTCTATGAAGCCCCTCCTCCTGAAAAGCACACTGTGCTCTGATTGGTCGGCTGGATCAGTGTGTTGTGATTGGTCGAGCGCTTCGAGTGTGTTTGGGAAATGCCCCGCCCCTTTCCATAACCACCAGTTTAACACACTACTAACTAACTCAACCAGGCCCCGCCCCTTTATTCTGCGTATGAATTATTATAATGAGGATTATTGTGACGTGTTCGTTCCCGGAAGAAACTCGAGATACAATGGAGGCGTTTCAGAAGTTCAGAAACACTGATATAGAGAAGAACTGCAGCTTTTCATGCTCAAACACCAACATTACACACTGAAGAAAGATGAAGATGGAGGATAAAAAAAGCATTAAAGTTCCTCTTTAAAATACGAGTTTTTGTTTTCCACCCTTCTGAAATACAAGGATTTAAGTTCAGCTAATTTGTGATTTTCCTGTACACACCCCATAACATGCTTATGTAAATCTACACTAGGGCTGGGTATTGTTCAAAATCTTTCGATCCAGTGCCAATTTCGATACCTGTTTCGATACCGGTTCCTAAAGAAAAATTTTCCGATACCAATTTTCTGAAATCCATTTTAACAAGATTACATAACACATTACCTCAGAAAAACTTTGGTTTTATTTTTGCAGTTTGACTCATGCTCTAGCCCGTGCACAATAGTGGAGCGGCTAAGTGCAGATTTTCATCAGAATCGATCACTTAGCGTTAAAAGCATGAAATTTGGTATGAAGGCTCACAAAGGGGGTCTGATCAGATTTAGGACCGTAGGCGCTCAAAATTTGGCACCTGGGGGCCATGTCGGCCATTTTTCAAAATGGGAACCAAATATGGATTTCGTAATGAGAAAATGAATTAAAAGATGCCAGAAACATAAAATGCAATAACACATTTCACCATAAATAAATGTAAATATGAGCACACTTTCACATAGAAGGTCTTTAAACTTTAAATATAAGATATGTTTTAAAAAAAATTGAAAATGGCCGCCAAATATGGATTTCATAATGTCATAATGGATAGACGACAGAAATTAACAATTAAAAAAGTTGCACATTTGATCATTAATCAATCTAGTTCATTTTTAAACAAAAAGGAAAAGAGGTTATGATATCTATCAGAAATTATGTACTTTTTAAATGTATATTTAAATATTTAATATTAAATAGTGTGCATATACTAATACGCATCATTTTTACTTGGTGGTTTGTCAGTGACTCCTCCTAATTCAGTCAGTATGTTTCATCTTGTGGTGGCCACAGTAGAATATTATTCTCTTTAAAATCTAGGGAACTGGTGGGATGTTTTACTCTTGACTACAAGTGAGATAAAGGCAAAGTCAGTTCAATGTGTTTCTCACTGTTACTCAGTAAAAATAGTGTAGGCTAATACTGCAAGTAAGCAAACATAACTCAGACAGGCAAATATAACATAAAATAGATTTTAGTCTGCAGGAATTTAGAGTTATGATTCTGTGAAATAAAGTAGGTGTACATTTCCACAGAATTTCATTTAGGCTGGTTATCTAAGCTGGCAAGCTCAGCCATACCCCTTTTCCACCAACGCATTTTGAGAGCCGGTTCGGAGCCGGTGCCTACTCGCGAACCAGTTCTTTGTGTTTCGACAGCCAAAGAACCGGTTCTCGGCCAGGAAAACTGGTTCCAAAGCGGCACCAACCTTTTGCTGGACTAGAACCAGAGAACCCTTCTTTTACCACGTCATGCTTGCGTCGGGGGCTGGGTGACCAATAACACGACGGGAAAGGTTGTGACCGCCATTGCTAAAAAGACAGTGCTAGTAGAAAGATAGTCTGACCCCAATATAGGATCGCAAAGCCAGGAGAAACATTTGCAGAAAGACGATGTAGTCCGCCATTGTAATTGTTATGCTTAAAGTTGTCGCAAGCGTTTCAGGGAAAGCTAAGACTATGGCGACGTACACAGTGACGTAACGACGTCGTTCACTGGGCTCTTTAGTCAGTGGAAAAACAAACAGGTTCTAAGAAGGTTCGCAAGTTGAACCAACTTTGCCAACCAGCCAGCACCAGTTCAGAACCAGTTCTTTTTGGTGGAAAAGGGGTACCAGTGTACGAAGAGTGACCTCCTGTTTTGTCTTGAGGGTTGTCCTCCCAAGTCAGAGGCTCCCAATGTCTCCTGTGTTGTCCTTGATGGAGCACCAATCATACAAATGCTCAAACCTACTGGCTAAAGAAGATTTGCAGAGTATGCCCATTAAGTGTTCCTTCCTTATATGTCCTTGTGTCATCAAAAATCAACTTGTGTTGACTTGGTATAGGACAGGTACTTTGCCGACTCCATCAAAGGCACTGCAAGAGCAAAGTGTGGTAAAGGGATCCGCAGGCGTGTATGTGCTGAAGCAGCTTTGCCAGCGAACTGGCAGAGCTTTCTAAGGGTGGATCAAAATAAAACAGAACTTTTTCAATACCTTTCAGACATCTTGGTTAAGTCACTAGACCACGGAAAGAAGCAACTTGTCATAACTCAGGGAGGTAACATCCTCTGCAAGCCACAGCTGCCTGACATATGTGCTTTATCTCCATGCAACCATGAGGAAGCAGATAGCAGGATGATTTTGCCATCAAAAGATCATGATTCGAACTGTTGATACAGATGTCGTAGTGCTGGCAGTTTCTGTGGTGCAAAGCCTTGGTGACACTGAACTCTGGGTTGTAATTGGAACAGGGAAGAAATGTAGGCATATTGCAGCACATGAGATTGCACACAGCCTTGGTCCTGAGAAGGCACGTGCACTTCCAATGCTTCATGCTCTGACTGGTTGTGACTCAGTGTCTAGCTGTGTTGGTTACGGGGGAAAAACAGCATGGGCAACATGGAAAGTCCTCCCCGAACTTACTCAGGCATTGTTGGAATTGAGCTGTGCTCCATCTGATATTCCCATTTGATATTCCCTCATATATATCAGAGACAATTGAAAGGTTCACAGTTCTGCTGTATGACAGAACCAGTACATGTGAGAGCGTGAACAAGGCTAGGAAAAAGCTTTTTTCAAAAAGGCACAGTGTTCGCCAAATTCCACCAACAAGTGCAGCTCTTGAACAGCATGTGAAAAGGGCAACATATCAGGGTGGTCATATTTGGGGCCAAGTATTACTGCCTTCTCCTCATTTGCCTTGTCCATCTAAATGGGGGTGGGCCAAAACAGAGGATGGCAGTTTTGAACCATACTGGACTTCACTTGCTGAAGCATCTAAAGCCTGCTATGAAGTTATTGCCTGCAAATGTACAAAAGGCTGTATTAAGCAATGCCAATGCAGAGCAGCATCACTGCAGTGTACTGCTTTATGTTTATGTGAGGGAGAATGTCAGAGAGTGTAAAGCTGTGTTAATCATTTTTTTGCTTCTTGACCGAGATAAAAGTGGTCATTGAATTCAGCATGGAATTTTATAATCTTATATGTTATGTTATTAATTAAATATTGTGTTAATATTCAAAGCTCAACTGCTGAAGAGTTGAAGTACTGGTTCTTTGTTCTGTTTCTTGTTATGCAGGCCTACATTAAAAAGACGAAAACAAACTAATCCTAATGATCTGGCACCTTGCCGTGGTGGATTAGCTTGCGTGTCTCTTTCCATGTCAGCTGTTTAAAAACAGTTGATCTTTTCGTATCACCATTGGTGAATTGCTTTGGTAGAGACCAGACAAAGATCAGCTCTTAATCACTTGTCACTGTGATGTCTAATTTTGATCACATAACATGAATTTACAGATAATTCATTAACCCATGTATAATAATATTTAATATTACAGGAGCAAATTCTAAAACATATCCTATATTTTAAAGTTTAAAGACCTTCTTTGTGAAAGTGTGCTCATATTTACATGTATTTATGGTGAAATATGTTATTGCATTTTATGTTCCTGCCAGCTTTTAATCAATTTTCCCATCTATAAATGTATATACCTATATTTATATAGATATAATATAGGAAATCTATATTTTTCAAATGGCCACCAAGCGCCTACGGTCCTAAATCTGATCAGACCCCCTTTGTGAGCCTTCCTACCAAATTTGATGCTTTTATCGCAAATTGATCGATTTTTGCGCTTAACCGCCCCACTACAAAGGAACAAACAATGTTTTATAAAGAGATCATTAAATAAAAAATACAGTGAAACTTGTACTATTGTGAAATAGTAATACAATTTAAAATCTTATTTGAATATATTTCAATATGTAATCTATTGAAATGAATTGAATTCAAAGCTGAATCTTCAAAATCATTACTTCAGTGTCACATGACCCTTCAGAAATATGAAAACAGTTTGCTGCTTAATATTTTGGAAACTGATAAATTTTTTCATGATTCTTTGATGAATAAAAAATTCAAAAGAACAGCATTTATTCAAAAACGAAATATTTTGTAACATTACACATGTTTTAATGTCACCTTTGATAACTTTAATGCATCCTTACTGAAAAAAAATTCTGACTAACCAACACATTTTTGAACGGCAGTGTACATTAAGTAGGTTATTATTTATTGCAATATAAACACCGTCAGAGTGATCAACAAGGTATCTCTTCATTAACCAGCCGAAGTCGGAGCACTTTTATGTTTACTCCGTGCACTGTCAAGGTCTTCATCATATTGTCGTGGTACCGGTTTTTGCAGCAATTATTTTACCGCAAATACTGCATCGCGCGCTGTTGGCATCGAGCCTGGAGAAATGTACACACACTTTTGATCGACTTTTCCACATCTTTAAGATATTATATGTGTGTGCTCGCGTCTCATATGAGTGTGTGCGTGGAGAGTTCCGCGCGTCTTGTGTGTGTAGAGTTTGCGTGTATGTGCATTTCATTTGTTTGAGCACTGACGTTGACGAGTTAAATCCTTAGGTATCGAAATCTGGAACCGAACAACATGTCATTTTTCGATACTCGATAGTATCGAGGCAATTCGGTCGGTACCTAAAAAGTATCGAACTCGGTACCCATCTTAATCTACACCTCTAAAACTAAAAACTGATATCTATCAAAATAGATACAAACATTAGAAAAGCAGGATGAACACAATGTTTAAGCGGAGGTGAGAAATTACAAAGTTTTCTTGGGGGCGAAGCAGAAAAAAAAGTTTGAATGTAATGATATTTCAATGATTTTGCATTACCGAATTTAGATGAAAAACCGTTGAAATTTATATGATCTCTATATTAACTTTTTGGAAGCATCACAGAGGGTATAGTTGAGCTGTCAATGCAGGGATACCAGAAACGTCTAGATCTTTCATCAAAAATTTTATGAATCGGTGTTCTGAAGATGAAAGAATGTCTTCATGGTTTGAATGATTTAATATACCTAATTTTGGATGTGAACTATCCCTTTAATGATTTCAAAGGCTCTTTTTTAAACATCTGCACGAAAACACTGGCGATGTGGAGTATTGCCATCGCTGACTATTTTGTTGGATTGGCAATTATAAAACTTCATAAGCAAACCTCCAGAACATCATATAAAAGATCTGACAATGCAGTTTCATGAACACGCTTGAAAATACCCAGTCAAACCAAAATGTATTCAGTACACCTTCAACATTTTCACATCTATCATCAGTTTATTCGCTATAGTTTAGAAAGTGGTAAGAATTAATGAGGCAGAACTCAGGAGTTATTAGTTGATATTTCGCTGTTTATTTCCGTCCTTCTGTTGACTCTCACATTGAATTATGATGATTATCTGTCAGCTGGTAAATTTAAAACTACCACAATTAGAGATACAGTTTTTTAGCTCCCACAGTGAGCAAGCAATGATTTCTTGTTGTTCTGTATGTGGGTAATAAGAGCAATTAGCAGTACAGAAAACATCTGATAGTAAACTGATCAGATCATTATATCATTTTGCTCCCGATTGGTTATAATGGTCACTGGTTGTCGCTGTATGAAGAATATTTGAGGATAATATTCAGTTTACTGTATTTTGTCTCTCCTCACCTACATAAATGAACTATAGTGTCTCACCACACTAGAGAATAAAATATCACTTGTAAGACTGTTGCTCACCGTTTGAGGTTTGGGAACTTGAGGGGAATGCGCATGAATGTGGGGCTGAATGATGGAGTCGAAGTGTATGTATCTGATGGGTCGGTGGTGACGCGCGAGGCCGTCTGGACCCCCCTGCACGTCCAGCGTCTCCAGGGCCCCGGGGCCCGAACAAACGCAGCGTGTCGACTCAGCTCGCCAGGTGGCGCTCGGACATCGACAGGCTCTTGAGACGCCGGCGACCCCTCCCCCCCCGTCTGAATCCTGTGACGCCACACGGGGAAATTCATTCAGCGCTTCGTCTCTCGCATTTTCATCTCCCTGTGACGTGTCTCCGGCCTTGATCAACACGTTTTCGTTTTGAAACGCCTTGCACTTGAAAATGGTGTTTTCACGTTGATAGTTTTAATGGAGGTATTTAACAATGTATTGCGCGAATTAACTTTTTATTTTTTTCCGTGTTTCATCTCAGTGATGGTTTTTCGCATGCGCTGTAAAGGTGAATTAGCTTTTTCAGGCGTTCGTGAGGATGAGAAACTAGACGCTGAGATAATCTGACTCTGAGCGCCTGAAACCTGGAGACGCACCACACAAAATATCTGCAAGAGTTTCGGTTTCATTTTATTTCCCCTGGGCTATGTTTACACGGAAACGATCTGAAGTGAGAGAGGAAAACGCCAAAGGTGGCGTTGCGTTATCACGTTTTATTCTAGCGTTTAGGGTTCCGAGCGTTATGGGGGGAATTCGCGTGCATACGGTGACCGTAAAAGTGTTTGTGAAATTCGATGTAGTGTGCACTCCAGGTGGCTAGGTGGGCGATGTGGAGCACGGACACACAACACCACCACTATCTGCGATATTCGGTACAACTGCAGAAAACCACCTTGTACGTTTATCAGAGCTGCGAGGCAACTTGAAGTATGGAAATAATCCGAAAGTTGGTTTGTTGTGTTTCCTGTCTGCGCAGCCGTGACGTAAACGCGCACACGACGTAGGAGGACAGGCCCCGTCCACCGTGAGCAGATTTGCGTTTTTACGTTTAGACGGGAATGCGGCGGTGTTTGGAGCGTTTTTAAGATTTTCCAATCTGGAGGGGGGTTTCAGTTTGGCGTTTGTAACCCCCAAACGCGTCCGCCGTGTAAACGAAAGGCACATCCGATAGAATATTTTTACGTTTTCACCCGGACTCGTTCTCGTGTAAACAGGCTGAGTCTCCGGCCTTGTCCACACTAGGGAAAACACATTTACAAGAAAACGATACGCTTAAAACAGAGACGTTTCACCATGATTTGAAAAACGGTCCCATTCACACGGATCCACGGAAAACACTGAAAATCGCTGTTTCTGCTGCCCAGGCCAGCAGATGGCGACGCAACACTATAGCCCTGAAACAACGTGAAAACGCATGGGCATGACGTCATCGTCTTCAGAGATTCTCGTGTTTGTTGTTTACACGGAGACTGCTTTGAAACGTGCTTTTGAAAACCGGCTTTACAAAATGTTGCGTTTTCATGCACACAAAACGCCTGTGTCGTGTAAACCAAACGGCCAATCAACGCCATAAAAGGTTTACGTTTTTTAGTTGAAAACAGCTTCTAATATGTTTTTATTAATGAAATCGAAGCTCATCTAAAGTGGTGATTTGAAAACGCCGTTTTGCCGCTGTAGTGGGGACTGTCAAATACTGAGTATTTAAAAGCGATGACGTAGTTTAGTCATGTGCGCCACTATTTTACCAATAGATATTCTTGTTATACATGCTTTATATGTGCGATGCTAAAATATGTTACTTTGGTCTTCATACAAAATCTTGCCAATGATGACGAAATTGTTACTCACCTTTGCTAAGTTGAGCGCAGTCTTAGCGTTTTAGAACAAGAATATTATAGGCGAGTGTGAGACTGGTCACTCAGAGCATCAGTGAATTATGAGATATTTGCTTACAAATGATCCCTGTCAGAAGAACCTCGGGCCTATGACTTTATTATTTATTTTTCCTGTCTGTCTCATCGCAGTGAGCTCTGTGAGTTTTTACGATGCGTTGTAAAGGTGAATTTAGCGCTTCCCAGTGGGATGAGAAAGCTTGATGCAGAAAATCATAATGGCAGGAGTTTCGTCTCGTTCTGTTTTGCTGTGCCTGAGTGTCCGGGCTCGTGCAACACAGGACTGTACGGAGATTTTAAAGCTCCTGGGGGAAAAAACTTGTGAGCACAGGAATATTTGGAGGTGTATTCGCAATCGGCATGAGGAGATCGACAAGCACCAGAGTCTGCCTGTGCTCCAGATCTGATCAACTGAACCTCTCGATACTGTACAGCTAGTCTGATGTACTACAGGTGCAACTCCATAAATTAGATATGTGCCAAAGTTCGTGTATTTAAGTTAATTCAAATAAAAGTGAAACTAACTATTTTAGTATATATAATATATATACCATATGCATGATTATACTTACAGTGGGTCGAGAAATCTGTATTTAAAACCTTTTTTTTTTTATTGATTTCACGTAAATTTTAAAATTTTCTGGAGATTTTAAATTTGGAGGTTCTAAGCTGTACAGCAATAATCATCAAAATTAAACAACTTTTGCTTTGATATTCAAAATTTTTTCGAGCTTTCACCTGTATAACTTAACATACCCCAACACACAACGCCTCTGCATGTTTAACATTAAAAACAAAAAAATACACAATAAAAAAAACAGATAAGACTTTATTTTACTGTGTCCTTGTTAATTGTTACTTAGCATAGTTATAACAGTAAATTATGCATAATTAATGCAACTAACCCTCACCAACCCTAAGCATACACTAACCCTACAGTGTTGATATTACTCAGTACTTAAATATATACTTACACTGTAACGATGACTCCTTAAAATAAAGTGTAACCTAAATAACATATGAACGCTCGGCTGAGCCAGCCCAGTTTGGTTGGTATAAGTAGAGCACTTTGGTTGGCGAGTTGTCAATTTGAGGAGGTTAATTCAGAGGGACATAATGAGTTTTTACTAGCAGCTCTTGATGTGACGCATGTGATTCACGCTTTAAGTCTTGCCACACTACTGGAACTGAAACACTCTCAAACATCAACACGCTGAGAGATCTGCTCTCGCTATGTTCCCGAACACACACTGTTTATGTCATGGATTAAACTGAGCCGCACCAATCATGAGATTCACTGCATCACTGAGATAATATTTGTACTTATTAAAAACACACCAAAGGATCATATGTGTGAGTAAACAAATCCAAGTATGTTCATTTCTTCATAAATATTAATCCTATCAGCCGCTGATAACATTACAGAATGTGTGTGTGTGTGTGTGTGTCTGTGTGTCAAGTGAGAGGTGTGGTGTGTGTGTGTGAGTGAGTGAGTGGAGTGTGTGTGTGAGTGTGTGTGTGGTGTGGTGTGTGTGTGTGTGTGTGTGTGGGTGAGTGGACTACGAGGGTGCGTGTGTGGTGTGTTGTGTGTGTGATGTGATGTGAGTGAGGTGAGTGAGAGCTGTGTTGTGTGAGTGTGTGTGTGTGTGTGTGTGGTGTAGTGAGTGAGAGTGTGCTGTGTTCGTGTTTGTGTGTGAGTGGAGTGAGGAGTGAGAGTGTGTGTGTGAGTGTGTTGTGTGTATGTGTCTGTGCGTGTGTCGTGTGTGTTTGTGAGTGGAGTGTGTGTGTGTGTGTGTGTGTGTGTGAGTGCGTGAGTGAGAGTGTGTGAGTGTGTGGGTGTGTGTGTGTGTGTAGTGTTGTGTGTGAGTAGAGAGTGTGTGTTGTGTGAGTGTGTAGTGTGTGTGTGTGTGTGTGAGAGTTGTGTGTGTGAGTGGTGAGAGAGTGTGGAGTGAGAGTGTGTGTGTGTGTGATTGTGATTGTGTGTGTGAATGTGTCGTGATGACGAGTGTGAGAGAGTGTGATTGTGACGGTCGTGTGTGTGTGAGTTTGTGTGAGAGAGTGTGAGGTGAGGACTGTGTGTGAGTGGACTGGGTGTGTGTGTGTGTGTGTGTGTGTGTGTGGAGTGAGTGAGTGAGTGAGAGAGTGTGAGTGAGACTGTGTGTGAGCTGTGTTGTGTGTGTGTGTGTGTGTGTGCGTGTGTGTGTGTGTGTGTGTGTGTGTGTGAGTGAGTGGGTGGAGAGAGGGTGAGTGAGACTTGTGTGTGATCCTGTTGTGTCGTTGTGTGTGTGTGTGATCGTGAGTGAGAGAGGGTGCAGTGAGTCTGTGTGTGTGTGTGTGTGTGTGTGTCTGTGTGAGAGTGGAGTGTGTGAGTGGAGAGTGTGTGTGTGTGATGTGTGGTGTGAGTGTGGTGTGTGTGTGTGTGTGGGTGTGTGTGTGTGTGAGAGTAGTGTGTGTGTGTGTGTGAGTGTGTGTGGGTGTGTGTGTGTGTGTGTGTTGGGAGTGAGAGCTGTGTGTGTGTGTGTGTGTGTGTGTGTGTGTGGGTAGAGTGAGGTGTTGTGTGTGGGTTATGTGTGTGAGAGTGACTGAGTGTGTGTGGGTGTGTGTGTGTATGGTGACGTGAGTGAGAGTGTGAGTGTGAGGGTGAGTGTGAGTGAGAGTGAGTGTGTGTGTTGAGTGTGTGTGTGTGTGTGGGTGTGAGTGAGTGAGTGTAGTGAGAGTGTGTGTGAGTGTGTGTGTGTGTGTGTGCGTGTGTGTGTGAGTGATTGTGACTTGAGAGTGTGCGTGAGTGTGGGATGTGTGTGTGTGTGTGCGTTGACGTGAGTGAGGTAGAGTGAGTGAGTGAGTCGTGTGTGAGGAGAGTGTGTGTGTGTGTATGTGTGTGTGAGTGACTGAGTGTGTGTGTGTGTGTGGTGTGTGTGTGTGTGTGTGTGTGTGTGTGTGTGTGTGAGTGAGTGAGTGAGTGTGTCGTGTGTGTGTGCAGTGAGTGAGTAGTGAGTGAGTGTGTGTGTGTGTGTGTGTGTGTTGTGTGTGTGTGTGTGTGTGTGTGTGGGTGTGTGTGTGTGTGTGTGATGTACCTGGTGTCTTGGGGCTGTTTGGGCGACTGGCTGATTGTAAACCCTCCCAGTTGAGAGTGTGAGCGCACTCAATAGCGCCTGAGACAGAGAATCACAGCAGTCAGACACTGGACTCCAGACACTAACACTTCACACACACACAACACACACAACACACACACACACACACACACACACACACACACCCTGGTGCTCGTCCGGCGTGGTTCTGAGCGTTCCCTTTGGTCTGTGCAGGGCTGTGGGCGGGGCTATTGTCTGGACTGCGTCTTCCTTTGCGCGTTCAGCGCAGGAATTCTCGAGGGACTCGAGGCTTTAGGCCCCTCCCACTGGGAAGCTCGTTCTGTTTAAGCCCCTCCCACTGTGCGGCTTTAGCCCCTCCCACTGATGCTCTGCGTTCTGGTCGCCAGACGTCGCCTTTCCTGAGCCAAAGAAGCCATTAGATCCTTTCAGTGGCTCCTGTGTGAAAACTCTACAGCTATGACGGATTACTTTTAGTACAGTTCCTATGTCATCAGTTTCTCATATGCATTACGTAAATGAAAATTTGGGACTTAATGGATAAATAATGTCAGTGGTCAGTTAGCTGAAAATATGAAACCTCTTAACATTAAAAATATAAACATTATACATATTAAAATGTATAATAAATTGTAAAAAGGTATAATTAATAAAAAAGGTCAATTAAAAATACATATAATTAATAAACTTAATAAAAATATAATACAATAAGAAATATTAAGATCTAACAAATGATCAGAATATAACTAATTTAAATTATAAAAATGTAAATGTAGAGTGAATAAATGTAAGTAAAACATGAAAAAAGGAAAAATTGAAAATTTATAAAACTATATATTACTTTACACACGGACTACAAATGAATTAAATTTATACAAATGTAAACTACTATTTAAAAGATTCTTAGTCAAATAAAAACACTAATTAAATCATACAATAATAATATTATAAAAATGTCAAAATAATATAAAAGACTTTTAATAAAAATGAAAACAATTATTAAAATGAATTCATAAACATGTCAAAGTAAAATAAGAAAGGATCTTTTAAATATTCATTTGTTGACCTGCATTGTCGTGTCATATCACATCAGAGGAATTATGATCTCGAGTGTCCTCTGAACTGTAGTTCAGGATTACGGCGAGACCGAGATCAATAACCCTGGAGACAGCAGGTAGGCGCTGTTGGCCTCCAGCTCCTGCTGAATGTGTGCACAGATGCGAGATCGCTGTGATGCAGGAGCGTGTGTGTGATAGTCGTGCGTCAGAACCACTCCAAGTGTGGATGTGTTTTAGTTCAAAAAATCATTCGGTATGTGAACGACCTCTTAGAGAGAAAGATTCTTAGAACAAGAGCACTTATTGTGGAGCAGACAGAATGATCTCGTTTTCTGAGCGCAAGCACAAGTCTCTGCCAGTGGGTCAGTAAGGTTGTTTTTCCTCTGATTTCAGTAGTTTGTTGTGTGTGTGTTCGGGCTCAAGTGTGTGTTTGACCTTGTGTGCAGCCAGTTGTGGACTCTTCTTTCTTCATCTTCCTTTCGCCCCCCCCCCCCCCCCCACCCCCCCCCCTGCCGAAAACACTCGGCGAGCGTCTCTCTCCTCCTGCAGAACACTGCAAACCGGCACGACGCATTAACACTCACACACACACACACACACACTCACACATAACCCTATCCCTAACCCTGCCCATCACAGGAGACATTCTGGCATTTTTACATGTTTAATGAAACATTGTTTTTTTTTGTTTTTTAAGTATTGGAATTATGAGGACTTTTGAAATGTCTCATAAACCACCTATAAGTTGTGTCATACAGTGTTAATACACTTCATTTATACACATGTGTGTCTCATACTCAAAACAACCTACACACACACACACACTCTCACCACACACTCTCACACACACACACACACACACACACACACTCACACACTCACACACCTCTCACACACCACAACACACCACCACACACACACACACACACACTCACACACACACCACAACACACTCACACACACACACTCAACAACCCACACTCACACACTCTCACCACACACTCCACACACACACTCTCACCACACCCACACTCACACACACACCACACTTTCCACACACACACACACACACACACTCTCACACAACACCACACAAACACTCTCACACACACACACAAACACCTCTCACTCACACACACACCACTCTCTCTCACACACACCACACGCATCAAACACTCTCGCACACGCACACAGCACACAAAACACACACCTCACACACCCTCTCACACACATCTCACTCTCACCTGACACAGACAGACTCTCACAACACCCACAGACCACACCTCACCACACACACCCACACACTCACTCGCTCACACACACACACACACACACCACACTCCTACCATCACTCACACAAACTCTCTCACTCACTCACACAAACACTCTCACTCTCAACACACATTCTCACACACCACACCACACGCACAAACACTCTCGCACACGCACAACACACACACAAACACACACACTCACACACTCATCACACACACTCACTCTCACTCTGACTCAGACAGCTTCACCACACCCACAGACACAACACACAAACACACACACACTCACACACACTCACTCTACACACTGACACAGACGGACTACTCACACACACCACAGAACACACACACACACACACACTCACATCTCACACAGTCACACGCTCACAACACACAACACACTCACACACAAACACACATTCTAACATTTACCACAAACACACAAGTTTAGTGCGTGTGTGTGCCGATTCCGTGTGTGTGTGTTGTGTGTCGTGTGTGCGTAAGTGCGTTGCGTGTGTGTGAGAGTGTGTGTGTGTGGGTGTGTGTGCGTGTGGTGTGTGTGTGTGTGTGTGTGCGTAAGTGCGTGCGTGTGTGTGAGATGTGTGTGTGTGTGTGTGTGTGGTGAGACCTTTGAGTAGTGCTTTGTGTGTGTCTGTGCATGTGTGGATCAAAGAGATTTATTTTCAGATGATGTGCGGCCCCAGCGGTTTCTTCCCAGCATGCATTGCTGCAGTGTTGGAGGCTGGACCGCAGCGTTGGAGGGGAAACCTGATTATACACATAAAACACTTCAAAGGCATCTATTCGTTGATAAACAATTTATACACTGAACATTTTATATTATAAATCTATTAAATAAAACATAATTTATATATAGTTATAAATATCCTTTTTTTTAAACTCACTAACGACTGTAACGTTAAATATATGAATTTATTTATTTGTTTATTTTAAATTTTAATATTTTAATTTATTTTAATTTAATGTAATCTATATTTGAACTATACCTAATTTTATTTTGTAATCAATTTATTATTTAATTATTTTTCTAATCTAGTTTTTTCTTTGTAAAATTAAAGAAATAAATTATAGAAATTCTACAGCTCTATATTACTCCATAACAGCTAAAAATAATCATAATCCCAAATCTAGAATATCAATTCAAACCCTCATCTGATATTTTAGTCCCAGCATCATCATAACATCATGTTATTTAATATTACAAAATGAAACGGCCATCACAACAGAAACAACTCCATTGCTCTCACTGTAAGAACCCATGGGAAATAATTGTGGATGTGTTTTCCTATTGAACCTATCAAACCACTGTCCTGTTGCTAATTAGTTTAGGCCTTTAGTTTGAATCACATCCGCGACTCGAGTCCGCTTGGAGAGCTCCGCGACCCCTCGTTCAGATTGGCTGAGCAGGAGTGACGCGGGGTCACAATTGGCTTGAGCAGGGTGAAGCGGGTCACGATAGGCTGAGACTCACCGTGACACGCTTCATCAGAGGCAGGGTGAAGGCGGGGTCACGATTGGCTGAGCAGGGTGAAGCGGGTCACGAATTGCTGAGACTCCCCGTGACCGCTTCAATAGGCAGGGTGTGAAGCGGGGTCCACGATTGGCTTAGCAGGGTGAAGCGTTGGTTCACGATTGGTGAGCAGGGTGTGATGCGCGGGTCACATTGGTGAGCAGGGTTGTGAAGCGGGTCCACGATTGGCTGAGACTCCCCGTGACACGCTTCATCAGAGCAGGGTGAATTGGAAGCGGTCACGCTTGGCTGGATCCCCGTGACACGCTTCATCGAGCAGGGTGAAGCGGGTCACGATTGGCTGAGCAGGGTTGAAGCGGGTCACGATTGGCTGGAGCAGGGTGAGCGGGTCACGATTGGTCTGTGCAGGGTGAAGCGGGTCACGATTGGTGAAGCAGGAACAGGGTGAAGCGGGGGTCCCGATGTGGCTGAGCAGGTGAAAGCGGGTCACGATTGGCTGAGCTGGGTGAACGGGGTCCGATTGGCTGAGCAGGGTGAAGAGGGTCACGTATTGGCTGAGCAGGGTGAAGCGGTCACGAGTGGCCTGGCAGGGTGTGAAGAGGCAGGTCACGATTGGCTGCTAGCAGGGTGAAAGAGGGTCACAATTGGCTGAGACTCACCGTGACATGCTTTCATCAGAGCAGGGTGAAGCGGGTCACGATTGGCTGAGCAGGGTTGAAGCGGGTCTACGATGGCTGAGACTCACCGTGACACGCGTCATTGTCGAGCAGCTGAAGGTGTGGGGGCAGCAGCGGAGGAGTGTGTTCTGTAGCATGACTCCAGCGCCACGGATTCCCATCGACGTCAGCTCCCCTCCAGAGAGCGCATGTCCCAAGAAGGCCAGCGATCCAAACTACCACACACTCCACACACACACACACAACCTTGATGTCAACATCACATGGCATTTTCTGCAATAGTTATGATTTCAAACAGGAAGAGAGGAATCGTTAATGTCGTGTTATTTCCTTCGTGTGAAGACCATTTTTACCATGGAATTAAAAATGATCATCGCAAATTTTTAAATCACAAAAAACTTCCGTGACCCAGAACCTTTCAACCATGGAACAGGTGAGAGAGAGATTTTTAACTGAGATATTGGAGGATAAAAAGGGGATGAATTGCAACATATAAACTCAGAATTGCGAGAGAAAATCTGAATTGCGAGATATAAAATCAGAATTGCGAGATTATAAACTCAGAATTGCGAGAGAATACTCAGAATTGCGAGAGAAAATCAGAATTGCGAGATATAAAAGACTCAGAATGCGAGGGAAACTCAGGAATTGACGAGAGAAAATCAAATTTGCGAGATATAAACTCAGAATTGCGAGATATAAAAACTTCAGAATTGCGAGAGGAAATCGAATTGCGAGAGAAAATCAGAATTGCGAGGTATAAAACTCAGAATTGCGAAAGATATAACTAGGATTGCGAGATATAAACTCAGATTGCGACGGATATCAACTCAGAATTGCGAGAGAAAACTCAGAATTGCGAGAGAAAATCATTAATTGCGAGATATAAACTCAGAATGCGACGAGAAATATCATAATTGCGAGATATAAACTCAGAATTGCGAGAGAAAATCATAATTGAGAGATAAAACTCAGAATTGCGAGCGAAAATCTAATTGCGATATAATCTCAGAATGGCGAGATATACAGACTCATAATTGCGCGATATTAACACTCCAGAATGCTGAGAGGAAGAAATCATAATTGCGATATTAAACTCGAATTTGCGAGAGAAAAATCAGAATTGCGAGAATAACTCAGAATAGCGAGAGAAAATCAGAATTGCGAGATATTAACTCAGATGCGAGATATACTCAGAATTGCGAGAGAAAAATCAGGAATTGCGAGATTTAACTCAGAATTCGTAGAGAAAATCAGGAATTGCGAGATATAAACTCAGAATTGCGGAGAGAAATTCATATTTGCGAGAAATTGGATTTCGAGAAAAAAAACTCATAATTGCAAGATATAAAAAAGTCAGAATATTTTTTCATTCATGGCTGAATGAAAGATAAATAAATTGGTCTCAATTTCATATAGACATGAGTGACCCCTGACCTCAAGTTAGCCCCGCCTACAGGCCAACCCATACACACACAACAGGACTCTGGATGAGCAGTATGACACAGCAGTAATGAGGAAAAAACACGCCGTAACGCTCGTTCGTCAACCACCGCATCACATCATACATGCGGCGCACACCCTTAGCAACCGCACAACTACCACCATGACAACACAATAAAAAAACTAATACTGAACCATGTTCCCATGGTTACAGAATCGACACACGGGGATGACAGTCTAAACCGCTTGCCCATTGTGTGTGTCGTTTGTGTGTGTGTGTGTGTGTGTGTGTGTGTGTGTGTGTGTGTGTGTGTGTGTGCTGCAGTACGAGGGCACGACGCGTCCTCTCAGAAGGACGGGGTGAAACACGCTAATGCTAATCTTACCGGTGATGCGGTTAACGCTGAGAAAAACAGAGTGCAGACGATGGAAGATGCTGCCACATCCGCCTAGCAGAGAGAGAGAGGAAGTTGATGCTGGCATCCCTTCTGTCACCGGCGCACTGATCCATCACACACCACACACACACCCACACACCACACACACACCACACACACCACACAACACACCCGCTGCGGCGGAACACGGTCGGGAGGGGCAGGCGGAAGAGCAGGAAGACTGCGGGGAGGGGTGTGTGTGTGTGTGTGTGTGTGTGTGTGTGTGTAGAGGTGTAGGAGAGAGAGTGAGAGAGAGAGAGAGATGCTCAATTTAACACATACACACACACACACACCACCCACACACACACACACAACACAACACACACCCCCCCCCCCCAGGCGAGATAGACAGCAAAAAAACAGTCAGCATTGTTTTCAGCGGGAGGGCTTAAAAACATAAAGTTGTGGTTGCTAGGTTGTGGAGACTTGGTTGCAAGATGTTGTTAAGTGGTGCTGAAAAGCTAATAATTATGTACTAAAAATGAAAAAATGAAATAAATGATTCTAAAATTGAAACCTGTACTTGAAATGACTGATTCATAAATATGTAAAAGCAGAATTTTTTTTTTAGCAAATTATTTATTATTTAGCTATGTGTCATTGAGACCAGCGACTCGCGTCATAACCGGAAGGCACGCCCACCACGGGTGGCAATCCACTGACAGCTTTTCCTCGTCATATTTGACTTATAACGAAATAAAAACACTGTAAAAGTGCTGGGACCAGGTATTTGTAAGCCCCACCCGCTACAAACCAGAAATACGCTTTAATGTGCCGCGGCCAGCAGGCTCAAAGACACGAGTGTTTAAAGACACAGAAGTGGATTCAGGCTGGAACGAATGTGTAAAGTGTGGGATCCTGACACTATAATACACAGTCAAAATATAGATGTCAGTTTTTAAATATTATATTT
The DNA here is from genome assembly GCA_030578275.1 of Meda fulgida. Lineage (NCBI taxonomy): Eukaryota > Metazoa > Chordata > Actinopteri > Cypriniformes > Leuciscidae > Meda > Meda fulgida. The sequence continues at coordinate 38,430,013 of CM060633.1, forward strand.
CTGTAAGCTAAGAAATATGACGTTAGTTCTCAGGTTAATATGACCGTTGGCGTTTCGATTTGCCCCCCCCCGGATTGCGTTGGCCTATAACGCGCTCTGTATGATGAGATTCGTGAACCAGTCTTACAACTCCACCAATCACAGACACCCTGCAACCAACAAACAACCTAGCACCATAAATCAAAGTGAACAAAAAAAACACTGAGAATACTGTACAACTGCATGCAGAACCTCGGACAGTATTTGCAGATCATCTGCTATTTCATATGTTGTTAATATTTCAATATAGAAACATCACATTCCGGCGTTTCTCTGATGTCAGTGTACGAGTACATATTTGAATGGTGTTTTTGTAGTGAGTGTTGTGGTTTTTATTTTTAAATGATGAATGTGTTTGATTTATTCTTGAACCTCACCACCGTGTGTGATAGGGTTGTGTGCATGGTTGAGCTCGACCTGACTCCCCATGCCCCGAAGGTTTGCACGGAGTGATTTGCGGTTCCCCGGCAAGATCAGCAGACGCAGCTTCGGCAGGGCAGGGACAGCTCTCCAGCGCACAGATCTGGGCGGCGGCCAGCCACTGGGCCATCAGCGCACGCATGCGCTCATGAAACAGGCAGATTGACTGATTTCATCGATCAGACAGGTTTTACCGCACACACTTCAATGCTGTAGATATTACTGATGTTTACATTTAGAGAGAGATTACTGTATAACGGCTTTCGATTACAGCTTAATTAAAGGAATAGTTCACTTTTAAACAGCTTTTGCTGATAATGTGCTTCACCCCCATGTCATCCGAGATGTCCATGTGTTTCTTTCTTCAGTCGAAAGACATGAAGGTTTTTGTTGAAAACAGTCCAGGATTTTCTGCATATAATGGCTTAATGGGGGGGGTCCCACGGTCCAAGTCCAATGAGCGTTTCAGATGAAGCTTTAAACTCCACCCAGCGATGGAATAAGGGTCTTATTAGCGTAACCATCCATTTCACAAATAAATAAAGTGTAAAGTTTTTATAGCACATAACAAAAAAAAGAAGTTAAAAGGTAAAACACGATGTCGGGCGATTTTGAGCTTTGATGGACAGAAGATGAAATGCAGTTTTACCGCCTTTCTGAGCTCGTTCTGGACCTTGACCGTTTGGACCCCATTGAAGTCATTCTATGCAGAAAAATCCGGATTATTTTCATCAAAATCCTTCATTCTTTCGGACTGAAGAACAGAAAACACATGGGACATCTCGGTGACATCGGGGGGAGAACATTATCAGCAAATGTTTTTTTTAAGTGAACTATTCCTTTAAGACGGCATTTTACGCGTAAACTTTCTGTAATATACTTGCATGTAAGTTATTAGGAACAAATGTAAAGTTTGGGGAATAAAGGAGGAGCACCAGGAGAATTAAAATATATTTATACAGTAAGTATTATAGAACTAAGGTGTATTCATTTACTTTATGATACAACATAATATACAATGTTTCAAGAACATAGCTTTTTTGTAATATTTGTCGTAACAATATAAACCGTGTATAGACTTTTTATAATTACAGGGCTACATTTTATGCATTATGCAGTTTTTTATAGTAAAAGTGCAGCGTTTTATGTTTGGGCTTTAATGCAGTTTTGAACAAGAAGAAGCGTTGTAAATCTGTTTTGAATTAAGTTGTAAAGGTTTCCGAGTCAGTGATATTAGATTGTGTATTTTTTTTATTGTGCTTACTGTAACTACATGAAACAAGATTATTCTTCTCCACCATTATTTAAGTAAAGTTGCAATAGTTTTAGTTTTCAGTGCACTTTTGTTAAGAATATAACTTATAATGCATGGATATGTACCCTGTAATTATTAAAAAGCCTATACGGATTATATCGTCCACCAGCTCAACATAAACGCCCACACTAGCACTTAACGTCATTTAATAATAGACTGAAATGATAATACTGATGCTGAATCCACCTTAAAAAAGCCTGGATCTCAAGAGTGAGGTGGCGGGCTACTTATGCACAGCGTGATGTAACCACCAATCAGCAATCAGCATCGCCTCACTATCGCCCAGTGGATGACAAGTTACACAAGACACAAAATAAATGATTGTGTGTTTTAGGATCTCTGGAACTAAACATAGTACATCAAATAAATTACTAATTACTGCCCCAGTGTATTTAAACTCTAATTTATCTGGGGGTTAATTGACTTTGTTAATTGTTAATTAACTCAATGTCAGACATTGTCATTCTAGACAAAGTATTATGATTTGTATCTTTGTAAGACACTGTATGGTAATATAAGTTGCATTGGAGCAATTGTGGTTTTAACAGATAGGGTTGGTTTGAGTATAAGAGTGAAGAGGTTGTTTTTATAGGATGGCTTAATAGATATGGATTTATGTGTATTGTTTTTACTTATTTGTTTATTTTTCAGAAAAAGTCTAGTTTGAAAAATCAGAACCACACTGGACAACAAGTTAATGCAGCGTTTATGCTAAGTTTGTGTTATCCTTGACAGAGACGTTTTGTACTTTAATTGTGGCTTTTATGTACATTATCATGTCTCGTCGTACAAATCATTACCACATGTTTAGACTGATTTAGTGTCATGTGTCGTCTATTCTTTCGCCTTTAATTCATATTCCTGAATTGTAACCGATTTTATTTTATGAGATGTGATGCATTTGATGTCAACATGCATTTTGAGAATATATGCTGACTTTCATGTGTAGTAGGAAAAGAGTTGATGTGACTATTGAGCCTCGAGCACCGCTGCTCTCATAAAATACCATCATCTCTGAATTGAATGAATCTGAATCTGAATCTCATCCCGAATCTGGACACTGAATCTGATTCTGAATCTGATCTGAATCTGAAACATGACCTGAAATGTGCAAGTCCAGAAAGTCCAGTTCCATGAGGGCCGTCCAGATCACCACATCCTCTGGATTCTAGAAAAACACCACATTCAGGATTATCAGTTTACTCACACCACACAACCACGCCACAACACACACCCCACACCCACACACACACACACACCCACACCCCACACACCACACACACACCCACACCCACCAACACACACACACACACACCACACACTAACACACACACACAAAACACACACAACACACACACACACACACACACAACAAAACACACACACTCAACACACTCACACACCCCCACACACCCACACCTCCAACTCCCACTCTCACCTACACACACACTCACACTCCACTCTCACACACAACCATCCCACACACAAACACCACACACACACACACCACCCACACACCCCCACTCCTCACTCACACTCTCACACACACACACTCACCACTCACACTCTTAACACACACACACACACACCACACCACACACACACACTCACAAACACACACA
>CM060633.1:38438408-38480908 GCA_030578275.1 Meda fulgida
AAATGTCTAGTTTTTATGTAGTGGTAAAAACTCTGCTGCCCCTGCTGGTGTGGAAGAGCCACGCGCATCATAAAATACAGCTGCTCATGAGGTTGTTCATGTGGTCACAGTTGCATTAACTAATGTAAATAATTTATGTTAAATAACTTATGAGTATATGTTGGAAACATAATATTGACTAAGATTAATAAATTGCTGTAGAAGTATGTTCATTCTTAGTCATGTTAACTAATGAACTTTATTGTAGGTGTTATGAGACAAACAGTAAAAATGATCTTCCAAAATCAATGCAAAGAAATTCATGGACCAGGAAAGACGAAAACATGTGTGTGTTTTGTAGTGTGTGAGGTAGAAGAAGGGAACGAGATACCGGTCCAGATCCAGTCTCTCCGGGCAGGAAGTGATGTCCTCTCTGCAGCCCCAATGGCAGACAGGATAGCTCGGGTCAGACTTCCTGTTTCGCTTTCTGGAGACGTGCATGGGTTATCAGTTCATGATGTGGCAATCAAAATCATGAAAAAAATATATTATCATTCTGCAATAGTAAAATTTCAGAATTTTAAAAACTCTCCTTTGATCACCAAAATTACATATTTAACGTTTTATTCCTCTTAAAAAAAGCTTATTCACAGCAGAGCCATTTTTGATTTTGACACTGGGACTGAAAGGACGGCTGTGAGGGACAGGACATGGGCTCTTTAGGGGGCTGTACTGTTATTTAATGTGTTTATGGATTGTTCCTGCTTCACGAAACACTGGAAAAATATTCTTTCCAAGAAATTTCACTTGACAAAAAAACTACAATTACAAAAAATTTGAAGTTAATCTAGGAGCGGCCGTCGCCATCTGGCTGCAAGTTCAGCGGATTAGCTGAGGTGACGTTGACGCTACGCTAGGCAGACAAACGGCTAGTTAGTGACATCAGCGGCAATCCCACTGTCTCTCAAGTGGCCATACCCTTAATTAGGCACAACTTTATGGCTTAATATAAATTTAAACGAATGGAGTTTGTTTAAAAATTTCACCCCCCTCTCAGTCGTCAGGAAGGGCAAAATTAGCTTTATAGACCAAAACCACTTTTTTGCACCAGAGTGTAAACATGTTTTTTTCTGCCTGTAAAAGTGGGCATTTTAACATGGCGGGGTTTATGGGACTGACTTATCTTCTGCAGCCCGCCTTAGTGGCCCGTGGAGGAAACTGCAGTTTAATCTCTTCTGCAGCCGGCCTCTAGTGGCCCGGGAGGTACTGCAGTTTAATTCTTCTGCAAGCGGCCTCTTAGTGGTCCGTGGAGGAACTGCAGTTTAATCTCATTGCTAGCCGGCCTTTAGTGGCCCGTGGAGGAACTGCAGTTTAAATCTCTCTGCAGCCAACCTCTAGTGGCCAGAGGAGGGGAACTGCAGTTTCATCTCGTCTGCAGCCGGCCTCTAGTGGCCAGAGGAGGAACTGCAGTTTAATCTCGTCTGCAGCCGGGTCCCTCTAGTGGTCGTGGAGGAAATCTGCAGTTTAACTCACTTCAATGTTGTTAAAGATGGAGAGAGGAAGGTTGCTCTTGGATCTCCCCGTGTGTGTGTGTGCTAGCGCTGGCTTTACCTCATCGCGCACGCGGTTCGATGTGGTTTTCACCTTTTTCGCCTGCAGCCCGAGATTCCGCCATCCTCCGACAGGAAGTGCCACAGGAAGTGAGAAAGCATCGCTGCGCACCTGCAAACACACTCTCAGCGGCCGGTGCTGGAGCGCGCAGGTGCCGGACCGACATATGCAGATGTCCATCTGGACGACACTGAATCAGCTTTGTCAGTGTGTAAAGGTGCAGTTTGAGTATGAAAAGTCCAGTTCTTCTCTATATCAGTGTTTCTGAACTCCTGAAACGCCTCCATTGTTCTCGAGTTTCTTCCGGAACCGAACACGGTCATCAATATTCCTCATTATAATAATTCATACGCAGAATAAAAAGGGTGGGGCCTGGTTGAGTGAGTTAGTCGTGTGTTAAACTGGCAGTTATAGGATGGCCGGGGCATTTCTTAAAAACACACAGGAAGCGCTCGACAAACACACACACACTGATCCCAGCGACATCCGAGAACAGTGTGCTTTTCAGGAGGCGGGGCTTCATAGAGGACAGGAAGTGAAACAGGCGTTACTGACAGACGGGAAGAGAGGAGCCCGCAACAATGGAGGATATGAGGAAAATAATCATCATTACCAGCAGGAAACCTTGCACAAAAAAACAACATCAATGTCTTCGTTTAAGCAATAAAAGATGTAAAGTGAAAACAATCACTGCCATATAATAAACACACGGACGCAAATGTTATTTCAGGTGATATTTCGAAGAGTTCTGTACGGTTCTGGACGGGTTTGGTTTCATGGAGTCCCACATTCAATGCTTTCTTCAGTTATTTGATAACCTCAGAATCAAGCTGGCAAAAGATAAAGTGACATTAAAGTTATTCTCATTAGCATGTTGAATAATAACCATATTGATAATATAAATATTTTAAAAGCCTAGGGTAGGAAAAGATGCATCTGTTTGAAATATTATCATTAATTCTGTTGATAATACCATATTGAATAAAATATTTTAAAAAAGCCTTTTCTCCCCCCCCATCTCTGTTTGAAATATTTCCTTAAATCAGTAATTTTGTTTGATATAAACTGCCACTGACCTCAAATCACAAATCCTTTGTTTATGCACTTTACACACTTATATTTTCATTATACAGTCAAACCCAAAATTATTCAGACACCAGATATACTATGTGATATTTTATTCTCTAGGTGCGGGAGGACCACTATAAACTTCATTTATGAGTGAGGAGAGCAAAACAAAGTAAACTGTGACATTTTATACCCAATATTCTTCATACAGCGACAACAGTGACATTATAAACATCAGGAGCAAAAATGATGATTTGAGCTGATCATGTTTTCTCGTGTTTTTCTGTCACTGCCTACTTGCTCTTTTACACACAGGACTGAACACATGAGAATTGCTTGCTCACTGGTGGCGCTAAAACTGGATTACTAATTGTGTAGTTAAATTACTGACAGAGATTCATCATAATCATGTGTGAGTCTAACAGAAGGAGACGGAAAATAACGTTGAAAGATATCAACTACTAAACTCTGAGTTCTGCCTCATAATTTATTACCACTTTCTTAAACTATGGCGAATAACTGTTGCTGATGTGAGAAATGTTGAAGGTCGTCTGGAATAAATGTTGGTTTGACTGTGTTTGAGAGTGTAAAGAGAAGATAATCAGTTTACAGGGACTGGTGTTTGAGTTTGTGGCTATTTAAACCCAGACCGGCTCTTAGACTAGTTTGGTTGTGCGAGTTGACAATGGATCTCACACTGGACGGTCTCTGTGTCGGTCTGTCGGGCAGGAACGATCTCACGCTGCTACGTGCTGTTTATAGCGTTAAACCTCAGAGAGAGAGAGAGAAATACTCTCTCCATCATCATCACCATCTCATTCATCACCATATCATCATTCATCATCACCATCATCATCATCATCGACTCATCATCACCATTCATCATCTCTCATCACCATCCATATACATATCACCATCATCTTCACCTCATCACATCATCATCACCATCATCATTCATCATCTCCATCATCCTCACATCATCATCACCCTCATCATCATACCATCATCACCATCATCCTCATCCCCATCACATCTCATCCCCAACATCACCATCATCATCATCTCACCATCCTCATCACCCATCATCTCATCATCACCACATCACCATCTCATTCATCACCATCCTCTCACCATCATCACCATCCTCCTCATCTTCACCATCATCATCACCATCATCATCATCAATCACCATCATCATATCATCATCATCCACCATCCCCATCATCATCACCATCCTCACCATCATCATCATCTTCACATCATCATTCATCACATCTCATCATCACCATCACCATCATATCACCATCATCACCTTCATCATCATCATCAACCATCTTCATCATCTTCATCACCATCCATCACCATCATCATCACCATCATCATCATCATCTACCATCATCCACCATCACATCATCACCATCACCCATCATCTCACATCATCACCATCTCTTCATCTTCTCCATCATCATCACATCATCATCATCACCACCATCATACCCATTATCATCACCATCATCATCATCACCATCATCACCATCATCATCATCACCATCATCATCATCACCATCACCTATCATCATCATTCATATCACCATCATCATCAATCATCACCATCATTCATCATCACTCCATCATCAATCATCCCATCATCATCCCCATCATCACCATTCATCATCATCACCTCACCATCATCTCTCATCATCACCATCATCATCATCTTCTACCTCATCAATCATCATCACCACCATCTCACAATCATCATCACCATCTCAACAATAACATATCCTCCTCACCATCATCATCATCACCATCATCATTCATACCATCACCATCATCATCTCACCATCATCATTCATATCACCATCAATCATCATCACCATCATCATCATCATACTCATAACCACATCACAATCATCATCCCCATCATCACCATCTTAATCACCATCATCATCACCATCCTTATCATCACATCCACCATCATCATCACCACCCTCATCCATTCATCTGCATCATCATCACCATCATCATCTCAACCACCATCATCACCATCATCATCACACCCCTAATCATCATCACATCCTCATCTTATCATCATTCACCATCCTCATCACCACCAACATCATCAACATATATCTTATCATCATCAACACATCACATCACTTCACCATATCCTACACATCATTCCTCATCACCATCAACATCACCAACATCACCACCCTTCATCCCATCATATTCCTCACCATCATCCCCATTTCATCCACCATCCTCACCATCATCCTTATCATCATCTCCTTCTCATCCTCACCATCCTATCCTTATTATCATCACCACATCATCAACATCATCATCTATATCACCCTCACCCATCACCATCATCACCATCCATCATCATCATCTCCACCATCATCATCATCCCCACCCCATATCATCATATTCCTTGTCATCATCATCATCACACCCATCACTTCATATCCTTAAATCATCAGCATTCATCTCACCACCATTCCTCATATATCTCACAACATCATCACATCATCATCCTCCCATCCTCATCACATCTCACCCTTCATCATCATCTTCACCATCCATTATCCACCATCAAACATCATCACCATCTATCACTATCATCATCATCACCCTCATCACCTCACCATCATCACCCATCCTCCCAACATCCCCATCTTCCATCATCACCATATCCTCATACCAATCAACCACCCACCACAAACCCATCATCATCCATCACCATCCACCAACCCCCCCCCCCCCCCCCCCCCTCATCACCCTCCTCATATTTCACCTTCATCATCACCATCAACATCATCACCACCATCATACATCATCCTCACCATCATCATCATCACATCATCATCATCACCATCTCATCACCATCATCATTCATCACCCTCATCATCATAATCATCATCACCTCATCATCATCCCACCATCATACATCATCATCACCATCATTCTCATCACCATCATCACCATCATCATCACCATCAACATCATCACCTCATCTCTCACCATCATCATCACCATCATCATCATCATATCATCATCATCACTCACCATCATCATCACCTTCATTCATCATCACATCATCACACCATCTTCCCTAATCTCATCTTCACCTCATTCATCATCAGACCATCATCCCATCATCATATCACCATGATCATCTCCATTCATCATCTTCATCATCACATCTCATCACCATCATATACCATCTTAATCACCATCTTATTCACCATTCCACCAATCATCATCCTTCATCATCATCATCTCCATCATCATCATCATCACCATCATCATCATAATATCACACCCATCTTCATCATCAATAATCATCATCATCTCCATCATCACCATCATCATCCCTCACCCACATCTCATTCATTCATCATCACCATCATCATCTTCATCATCAATACATCATATCCAATCACCTTCATCACATCTTCATCTTCACCTTTCCTCATTCATCATCACCATCATCATATCATCATCACCTCTATCATCATCACCCACCATTCATCACCATCATCATCACCTCATCATCGTAATCACCCTCTTAATCACCATCACCATCTATCATCACCCATCATCATCTCATCACCAATTCATCATCATCTCACCATCATCATCATCATCATCACCATTTCATCATCATCATCACCATCATCACCATATCATCATCACATCATCACCGCTTCTCATCATCACCATCATCATCATCATCACACATCATCATCAACATCATCTTCATCACCTCATCATCATCACCATCATCACCACCATCATCATCACCATCATCACCATCATCATCATCACCACATCTCACCATCATCATCTTATTCACCATCCTCATCATCATCATCCTCACCATCATCATCTTCATCATCACAGCCTCCTTCAGCATCACCATCACCATCTTCATATCACCATCATCATCATCACCATCTTCACAATCATCATCATCATCCCATCACCATCATCATCTCTTCATCATCGTATTCACCATCATCATTTCTTGCATCATCCATCATCTTCACCATCTCATTCATCATCCACATTCATCACCATCTTCATCCTTCAGCTACCATCATCATCTTCATCCCCTACATCATCACCATCATCTTCATCACAATCATCATCGTCAACCATCACCAGCATCATCCACCCTCATCATCATCACCATCATCATCACCATCGCGTCTTTAACCATCATCTTCGTCACCATCATCACCTCATCATCACAAAACACTCCATACGACACTGAACGCTTGTCATTATTGAGCCCCACTTTGCTATCATGGGACACTACAAGGTACTTTAAATATGATAGATAGAGAGGATAGGATGGATGGAGGATTGTAGATAGATAAGATGGTTTGGAAGAGTTAGAGATAGATAGATCAGATAGATAGATAGATTTGATAGATAGATAGATGATAGATAGATAGATAGATAGATAGATAGAATAGATAGATAGATAGATAGGATTGGTTAGGAGGATGGATGAATAGGATAGATACCTGTAATATATTAACTAAAAAGCATGCTATATCCTATAATGGATAATACTACAAAACTTTGCCCTTGGATTCCTGTTTCAGAGTGTGTTCTCGAGCACAAAACCTGTAGTGTAAATGACGTCCAGAAAACACATTAAAAGTTTGTGTTTTTTCTGTTGAGAACGTTGTCGTGTTTAGTTAATAACTAATGAGCTTTACAACGAAGATGAATCGATCAAAATAAGTACTTTATCTGGCAATAACCTCTTTATTCTAGACTTGCTGTGAAGCCAAACTATCTTGCTACTGTAATCTCCGGTTATCACTGTAAAGCTGTGAAACCAAGCGATATTGTTAAAGCGCTGTAAGATTGATGGAGACTGAAAGCAAATAAACCAGACAAATCCGTTTGAAAAGTGTCTAAACGCTCTAAAACAGCCTGAGACCAGGCAGAAGTACCTCAGCAGGACAGAAGAAACACGGGTCAGGAAACGGCAGGTTTTGCGCATGTGCACATGATCTGAGGCAGATCCTCGTGTAACTCTTACGAAGCAGGCAGAGAAAACTCCCAGATGCGTTTATTATGGGATTATTCATTTTTCATCCGCCGCTTCTGCTGTTTATACCGAGGCATGTCCTTGTTCTTCAAGAGAAGTTCCACTAACACGCGTTCGGCATCGAAAGCGCGTTCCAGCAGTGTGTGCACAAGCGTCACTCCGCGTCCATAGCAAATAACCTTTTAGTAAGTCAGTTTACGGGCACTTCCGGTGCCACCATGCGGTTCATGTAATCAGATTTACGAGTTCAAACACCTGCACAAAGTCATCCATACGAGCGGTGAAATTCGGGATTTTCCGAGTTGAGGAGGCCGGGTTTTGAGAATGTCTTTGGTTCACTGCAGTTTTAAGCAGAAAAATACTCAGACAATGGCTGTCGACTTATGAACTTACACATGTGTGTTTAAAGCATATTTAAAACACCACTGTGAGGAAACATGACGGAATATCGCCATACTTTTAGGACATTTTGCAGATAGTTTTATCTACAACAAAATAAGTTAAGTGTCTCCACAAAATATGAAAAGCTTTGTAATCTATCGGGCATATATAATAACCGATAACGTGTCGTGGTTGCTTCATGAATTAATTAAAAACGTTTAAAAAACCAAAACACACCTGATGAAATTCTGTGTTAATTTTTTAGAAGTAGGCCCGAGGATTGAGTCTAAGTCCCTCGGTGGTGTAAATCCTGCTTTAATGGTTGTGTATATGTATGTACTGTGGTGTTTTTAATATGCTTTAAGACACACATGTGTAGGTGCATTAGTCGGGGACAGCATTGCTGAGTATTTTCTGCTTAATACTGCAGTGAACAAAGACAGTCTCAAAAAACGTGTGGAAATCGCTGGGTTTCTGAAGTCACAAACGAACCTTGTTATCATGAGAAGAAAAAACGTTTAATATGTCATTTTGGTGATAAAAGATGTATTTTTAAGGGATACAAGTAAGCGACGACAGGGGTCTTTAAAAAACATTGAACTCCCATGGGGCCTCGTGAGCGTCATCACTGTTATCATTTAGCTTTTTTGGAATGCTCAAAATGATACAAATCTGATCTGACTCGGACTCGTTCCTGGCTTTATCTCTGCTATGATGAAACAATCAAGCGAGGGTCAAATGCACTAAACCTCCATCTCATGATGCTTTTGCTATTCTGTCTTGAATTATATTTTGAAAAGACTGAATGCCGTTTGTCCACAGTGTTTCTGGTCAGTGTTCAGTTCTAATCTTTCCTGGGGCCAGTCTTTCTGTGACTCATCCTCTGGTATCAATGACTTATATCCTGAAATCCAATCTATTCATCCCATTCCTGCTCTTTCTTCCTAAAAATGCGATTCTGCAGCTTTTTTTCATTCATAATTTGCCTCTCTTTCCTTGCGATTTTGCCACTCAAAACTGTGCAATTACTCAAGTTCTAAATGAATAAATTAACTCATTTAATCACCAAAATTAACATTAAAATTTTTTTTCCTTGAAAAAATGTCGTCATTGCCTTAAAAATATCTGGAATGTAACTCGACTCCTCCATCCCCGCCATTTAGTATTCTTCGTTCTATGAATATGCAAATGAGCCCGCCCTCACACTCACTCACTCAGTGATCCACTGGTTGACGAGCTGGCACACGTTTGATCTGATTGGTTACAAGGTCGTTTTGTGACGGCAGAAAACACCAGCGGATTTCAAATCTGTGTTCATAACTCATTGTTAGTTCATGCATTGATTAAAGTTAACATAAATAAGAGCTTATTGTAAAATGTTGGCAAAATCCTCCCAGACAACAGCATTTAACAGTGATTGCTCTGATGTGATTAATATATTCAAAACTGCTCATTAACTATATTCACAACATCTGTTCAGCCTACAAAATCAGCTTGAACAGATTCTCTTATGAAACATTTACAATAACCTGAGGAAATGTCAGGCGACAGATGTTATTCTTTTCATTATACCACAGTATTATTTCAATTCGTTTTTTTTGTTTGTTTGGTATAATATCTTGCCTATTGTCATGTTTTGAGTGTACTCCCTAACATTATCTACAGTTTACTCTTTTGGCTCACAATCTTCAGATATGAGTTTATCAGTCAGTGCTTCATTTTCATGTTATGAGAAATTACCATTTTGCACTATGATTAACTATTTAAATTGTAAAATATTTATCCAATCAAATTTGTTGTGCTGCTTTTAAAATTGCACAGAATAGTGAATCATCTATTGTTATTGTTATCACAATCCAAAAACACTCTTAATGTGCCCTTTTAATGCTTTTTATGCCAAATGCAATTCTTTGATTTTTGCAGAACACTATCATCATTAGAGTGAAGTTTATGCTTATGATCAATTAAACTATCAAAAAATAAGGAACATATTTTATAGTTTTTAATAGTTCAAATATGAGGGAAGAACAAAACACTAAGCTAATATAATTTTTCTGACTAATCTATTTGGGAGGGAAAAAAAGGCAAACAGCGATAATTTTTATTTTAGCATGCAAAATGCACAAGAAAAAAGCTAACACAAAAACGCCTATTGACTACAAAATTAATCCGTTATCTAATAATTTCATTGCTTCTCTTTTGTTTTTGCATGTGTTCAGAGGTTCTTTGATTATGCAATAGGCTTTACAACAATCTTTATATATCTGAATAAAGGGTTTTGCTGGCTGAACATCACCGATGGGGCACTATATTGTATATCGAAGCAACCAATAAAAACACTTAAAGGTATTGTAGGATAAGGTTTTCATAAAAAAACTTTTTCCAAATTTGTTTAAAACTTTTATATATATCAATGCATAATTAATGTAAGTACTCTGTTAAAACGAGTATAACCCTGAGTGACTCTTGACATTTACTCTGCCTAACACAGCTCTTTATTTCCATTCCGGGACGAAACAATGATTGGCTTAGGCGGACTGTCACTCTCTCGCAACCATGGCAAACACCCGCTGCTACATGCATGCCCACATGAGCGCACTCGTTTGGACTCAGGAGGGTAAGGGGGGGGAGGGGGATAGTAAGAGTACACAATTACATGCAAAAACACGGCGTAATTTGTTATGAATCTTAAACGATATTTCACCTTCATCACAGTTGTAACTGATTGTAATGGGAAAATGGGTATCAAATGCAAACCTGTTTTTAGCTTTGCTTTCGGTTACTAGCTCGCCCTTCAACAATTCAGACTCATATATTTAAACTTTAACCAGGTATCGAAGTGCTAGCTTGATTAGTGAGAGCAACTAACAGCCATGTTAGTTGTTTTATTCATAATGATAAAGTTAGGTATTTTATAACATGTGAGTCTGACTTGATGTCACTACATGCACTGCTCGTCTCCACTCGGCGGCTGGTACGCGCGTCCTCAAGCTGTGAGCGGTGGCATTCGCGCGTTCATGTGTTTTGGGCGGCCGTGGTTTTGGAAGGGTGGCCCAGAATGGAGGGGGTGGAGTGAAATGGAGAGTAAGTAGCTGTGTTTATTGCAGCCCTGAGAGGACTACAGGACCCTCGATTTTAACTCTCTTTCCAGAGTACGTTTTAATTTGAATGATAAATATAGAAAGTTTTAAACTAATTTGGAAAAAAGTTTTTTTTTTATAAAAATCTTTACCTACAACACTTTAAATAGCCTACTTATAGACACACTGTCTCATGTGAATGTTCGTGCGATCATAACCGGCCGCTGATATCTAGTATGATGTCACTGAACAGCGGTTGGAGAATAAACCACGTGCCATTCATAACACATGGGATGACGTCAGCACGGGCTTCTTTATCGATAGATGGCGGGTTGGTCTCGGGGTCTGTGTCTGATGCATATAGGAAAGCTCTGATGTGTTTACAGCTGGTCTGAACAGACAGAAAAGGAATGCTGGAGGAATGAGCCCGGAGCGCAAGAGCCGTGCAAATCACGACTGATGAATAGATGAGACAGAGAAAAGCTCTCATTGTTACTGAGAGTCTCCATACCTAATGCACTAATTTTCAGTTAAAAGCTCATATAAAGAAAGAAGAAAAGCACCCGAAGCGTCTTTATCTCGTGCTATAGATGCGGGACACAACTGCAGTATCATCATCCATCATCATCAGTATGCGGACACGGACCGTGGCGTCATCACCGGCACTCACGACTGAGCGCCAGACCTCCAATCACGAGAAATGACTCACAACCCGCGTGACGTCACAGTCACCTTTAAACAACTCGAGGGGACTGATTTGCATTTTATATGATTTGCACTATATAGGCTACTATTGTTTTGTTCATATGTTAGGCTATATATGTAATTCTTAAAACAAAAAATTGGATTTTTTATTTAACTAATTACTAAAATGATTTTCATGAATGGTTTGATGCTAGAACGTTCATTCGCCCTTCCTAACAGCGAAATCCGCTGCCTGTAATGCCTTATTATCCAATTTGCACGCATAGTGGGTCGCGCGCGCCATCACTTGCTTCTTTCCTAATTGTCCTCACGTGATCATTGTTATCATATAAATGTATCGATACGGCGCTCGCGGCCTCTTTAAAGTAATGCGAAAGGAGAAGCGAAGAATGTCGCGTGCCTCAACGCGTTCTGCGCTTTGCGTCGCGTTCTGCTGCCGCCCTCTTGGCTCCGGTTTTTGTGGTGGGTTGGGGGGAGGCGTCATGGCCCAATCCCAGGGAGCTCGATTCAAAACACAAGCCTCTTACTATGAGGAAGTAGCAGCTTCAAGGACGAGCCCGAATCGGCGTCGCTTCTTCCTCTTCCCTGACCGCGCCGCGCCGCCTGCGGCAGATTTCTGACGCTCCGCTCCGCGGTGGAGCGCGTTGTTTCGGCCGCCTCGTGATCTGCACACGAGTAGGGGAGTTTGTGCTCGACGTACCGAGTCGCTGTCTGTTCCCGGCGGAGGAGGACGCGTTCACGCACACGCGATATGAGCGTCGGACGCGCACTGTCGGGAATCAGACGTCCGGTGACATTCACTGTGGCGATCACGCCGCGGAGGACGAGGACTCCAGGAGCCCGAGGAGGACGGACGCGTCATGCGGGACATCGAACTCCTCACTGGCAGCGGCACGCGAGGACGAGCTCCAGACCGACAAGTCAGGTATTGAGAGAGAGCGAATGAGTTGTGCATTATGTTTAAAACGGGACCTGTCATGTAGTCGAGAACTGTGTTATTGATGATTTCATCCCACGTACTCACAAACACACACACCACACACACACACACACACACCAGCTGCCCTTGCTGGTAAAATAGCATGCTCACAAATGCTTGAACCCATTCAAGTGCCAAATTCTGATTGTGAGTGCGTGGAGTTTGTGATGTGTGAGTGTGTGTGTGTGTTGATGAGGAGAGTGTAGTGAGAGAGTGAGTGAGTTGAGTGTGGTGAGAGAGAGAGTGAGTGTGAGAGAGAGAGTGAGTGTGAGAGGGAGAGTGAGAGAGAGAGTGAGTGTGAGAGAGTGAGAGATGAGTAAGTGACAGAGAGAGAGAGAGTGTGAGAGCGAGCGAGTGAGATGTGAGAGAGAGAGAGTGATGTGTGTGGAGAGAGTTAGTGTGCGTGAGAGAGAGTGTGTGGTGCGTGGAGAGAGCGCGAGTGTGCGTGAGAGAGCGCGAGTGTGCGTGAGAGACGCGGATTAGTGTGCGTGATGAGGAGAGCGCGATGTGTGCGTGAGAGAGCGCGATGTGTGCGTGAGTTGAAGCGCGAGTGTGCGGTGAGAGAGCCGCGAGGTGTGGTGAGAGGGCGGTGTGTGCGTGATGAGAGCGCGTGTTGTGCGTGAGGAGAGCGCGTTGTGTCGTGAGAGAGTGCGAGAGAGAGCGCGTGTGGTGCGTGAGCGAGCGGTGTGGCGTGTGAGGAGGAGCGTGCGTAGTGCGAGCGTGTAGCGTGTGCGAGTGTGTGCGTGAGAGTGCGTGTGTGTGTGCGTGTGTGTGTGTGTGAGAGCGTGTGTGAGTGTGTGCGTGAGAGAGCGCGTGTGCGCGTGAGAGGGCGTGAGTGTGTGCGAGTGTGTGCGAGTGTGTGCGTGAGAGTGCGTGTGTGTGCGTGAGAGAGCGTGCGTGTGCGAGCGTGTGTGAGTGTGTGCGAGTGTGCGTGAGAGAGCGCGTGTGTGCGTGAGTGCGTGTGTGCGTGTGTGCGTGTGTGCGTGAGAGTGCGTGAGAGTGCGTGTGTGCGTGAGAGTGCGTGTGTGCGTGAGAGTGCGTGTGTGCGTGAGAGTGCGTGTGTGCGTGAGAGTGCGTGTGTGCGTGAGAGTGCGTGTGTGCGTGAGAGTGCGTGCGTGCGTGAGTGTGTGTGAGTGTGTGCGAGTGTGTGCGAGCGTGTGTGTGTGCGAGTGTGTGTGTGCGAGCGAGCGTGCGCGAGCGTGCGTGTGCGTGTGTGTGCGCGAGCGCGCGCGTGTGCGCGAGCGCGCGCGTGTGTGTGCGAGCGAGCGTGCGTGTGCGTGCGTGTGTGTGTGTGTGCGAGCGAGTGTGTGTGTGTGCGCGAGCGAGCGTGTGTGTGTGTGTGTGCGCGAGCGTGCGTGTGTGTGCGCGAGCGCGCGCGTGTGTGTGTGTGAGCGAGCGTGCGTGAGCGAGCGAGTGTGTGTGAGCGAGCGAGTGTGTGTGAGCGAGCGAGTGTGTGTGAGCGAGCGAGTGTGTGTGAGCGAGCGAGTGTGTGCGAGCGAGCGTGTGTGTGAGCGTGTGTGTGAGCGTGTGTGTGAGTGTGTGTGAGTGTGAGCGTGAGCGAGTGTGAGCGAGTGTGAGTGCGAGCGAGTGTGTGTGTGTGAGCGAGCGAGTGTGTGTGTGTGTGTGAGTGAGCGAGTGTGTGAGTGTGTGTGAGCGTGCGAGCGAGTGTGTGTGTGTGTGTGAGCGAGCGTGTGTGTGTGTGTGTGAGCGAGCGAGTGTGTGAGCGAGTGAGTGAGTGTGTGTGTGAGCGAGCGCGCGTGTGTGTGCGAGCGAGCGTGCGTGTGCGTGCGTGTGTGTGCGCGAGCGAGTGTGTGTGTGCGCGAGCGAGCGTGTGTGTGTGTGTGTGTGTGTGCGCGAGCGTGCGTGTGTGTGCGCGAGCGTGCGTGTGTGTGCGCGAGCGCGCGCGTGTGTGTGTGTGTGTGTGTGAGCAAGTGAGTGTGTGTGTGAGCAAGTGAGTGTGTGTGTGAGCAAGTGAGTGTGTGTGTGTGTGTGAGCGAGTGTGTGTGTGAGCGAGTGTGTGTGTGAGCGAGCGAGCGTGTGCGAGCGAGCGAGCGTGAGTGTGAGTGTGAGCGTGAGTGTGAGTGTGAGCGTGAGTGTGAGCGTGAGTGTGAGCGTGAGTGTGAGTGTGAGTGTGAGCGTGAGTGTGAGCGTGAGTGTGAGCGTGAGTGTGAGCGTGAGTGTGAGCGTGAGTGTGAGCGTGAGTGTGAGCGTGAGTGTGAGCGTGAGTGTGAGCGTGAGCGTGAGCGTGAGCGTGAGCGTGAGCGTGAGCGTGAGCGTGAGCGTGAGCGTGAGTGTGAGCGTGAGTGTGAGCGTGAGTGTGAGCGTGAGCGTGAGTGTGAGCGTGAGTGTGAGCGTGAGTGTGAGCGTGAGTGTGAGCGTGAGTGTGAGCGTGAGTGTGAGCGTGAGTGTGAGCGTGAGCGTGAGCGTGAGCGTGAGCGTGAGCGTGAGTGTGAGCGTGAGCGTGAGCGTGAGTGTGAGCGTGAGCGTGAGTGTGAGCGTGAGTGTGAGCGTGAGTGTGAGCGTGAGTGTGAGCGTGAGCGTGAGCGTGAGTGTGAGCGTGAGCGTGAGTGTGAGTGTGAGCGTGAGCGTGAGCGTGAGTGTGAGCGTGAGCGTGAGCGTGAGCGAGCGTGAGTGTGAGCGTGAGTGTGAGCGAGTGTGTGAGCGAGCGCGAGCGAGTGTGTGAGCGCGCGAGCGAGTGTGTGTGTGTGTGCGAGCGAGTGTGTGTGAGCGAGCGAGTGTGTGTGTGTGCGAGCGAGTGTGTGTGAGCGAGCGAGTGTGTGTGTGTGAGCGAGCGAGTGTGAGCGAGTGAGTGAGTGAGTGAGTGAGTGAGCGAGTGAGTGAGCGAGTGAGCGAGTGAGTGAGTGAGCGAGTGAGCGAGTGTGTGTGAGCGAGTGAGCGAGTGAGTGTGTGTGAGCGAGTGAGTGAGTGTGAGTGAGTGAGTGAGTGTGAGCGAGTGTGAGTGAGTGAGTGAGTGTGAGTGTGTGTGTGTGAGCGAGTGAGTGTGTGTGTGTGTGTGTGAGCGAGTGAGTGTGTGTGTGTGTGTGAGCGAGTGTGTGTGTGTGTGAGCGAGTGTGTGTGTGTGAGCGAGCGAGTGTGTGAGCGAGCGAGTGTGTGAGCGAGCGAGTGTGTGAGCGAGCGAGTGTGTGAGCGAGCGAGTGTGTGAGCGAGCGAGCGAGTGTGTGTGAGCGAGCGAGTGAGTGTGTGTGAGCGAGTGAGCGAGCGAGCGAGTGTGTGTGAGCGAGCGAGTGAGTGTGTGTGAGCGAGTGAGCGAGCGAGCGAGTGTGTGTGAGCGAGCGAGTGTGTGTGAGCGAGCGAGTGTGTGTGAGCGAGAGAGTGTGTGTGAGCGAGCGAGTGTGTGTGAGCGAGCGAGCGAGTGAGTGTGTGTGAGGGAGCGAGTGAGTGTGTGTGAGCGAGCGAGCGAGTGTGAGCGAGCGAGCGAGTGTGTGTGAGCGAGCGAGCGAGTGTGTGTGAGCGAGCGAGCGAGTGTGTGTGAGCGAGCGAGCGAGTGTGTGTGAGCGAGTGAGTGTGTGTGTGTGAGCGAGTGAGTGTGTGTGAGCGAGCGAGTGTGTGTGTGTGTGAGTGAGTGATATCTTTATATTCTGATCATTTTTGGCATAAAAGAAAAATCGATAATTGACCCACCCAGTGTATTGTTGGCTAGTGCCGCAGATACCCCGTGTGACCCGGGACTGCTGTTGTGGTGCAGGGTCACTGTTAACACGGTTTTACTACCTTTCTGGACCTTGAAAGTTGCAATGATGTTTCTGTCAGTGTAGGGACAGAAAGCTCTCAGATTTCATCATAAATATCTTCCTTTGTGTTCTGAAGATGAAGGTCTTACGGGTCTAGAACTACATGAGTAATTACTGACAGCTTTTGCATTTTTGGGTGAACTATCCCTTTAGTGGAATGTGTGCGGTAGGGCCCATCCTCTGTCATGGGGCCAAAACTGCTGGCGGCCCCCTGCCTGTGGCAGCTCACCGGGGAGGACTGGCAGCAGACCTGCTGCTCCACTGGTTCCACTGGTTCCACTGGTTCTCCAGGACGGCCCAGTGATCAGATCAGTGTCACTCACACCAAACACAGAGCTGCTGTTATAAAGACCACACGAGACCCTGCACAACAACAGCAGTCCCGGGTCGACAGTAGCCAACAATACACTGGATGGGTTTCTTTTATGCCAAAAATCATTAGGATATTAAGATCATGTTCCATGAAGATATTTAGTAAATTTCTTACTGTTTATATATAAAACATTTATTTTTGTGAGTGGATGCAGCAAAAGCGCGAACATAAATGCACAACTGTAAAGGAGATTTCCTCAATGTTTCGATTATTTTGCACCCTCAGATTCCAGATTTTCAAATATTGTCCAATCATAACCATACATCGATGGAAAGCTTCTTTATTCAGCTTTCAGATGACATATAAATCTCAATTTCAGAAAATTGATCCATGCGACTGGTTTTGTGAAAACCAGAAAAAAAAAATCGAAAAATTTGAATATGGTGCAAAAGTTATAATTTGGATGATTGTGGCTTACAGCTTATGAAAACCCCAAATTCAAAGTGTCAGAAAATTAGAATATTACATGAAATAAATGTAATACAGAAATGTCGGCCCTCTGAAAAGTATAATCATGCATATGTATATAGTTATATATACTAAATATATTAGTTTCACCTTTTAATTTGAATTACTGAAATACACGAACTTGTGCACGATATTCACATTTTTCGAGTTTCACCTGTTAGGGTTAGTACCTGTACTTTTCTCTGCACACTATAGCGCTGTACTGTTATTTTAATCTATTTTATATTATATACTTGGTTTCATTCGTATGTTTTTTTTAAAATCTTTTATAATATTTTACACTGTTTTCCAGACCCCACCAATACATAAATAAATTTGTTATTTTGAATAAAGAAGCTTTCTATCGATGTATGGTTTGTTAGGATTGGACAATATTTGAAAATCTGGAATCTGAGGGTGCAAAAAGTATTATATATATAATTTTTTTTAAATTACACTGTTTCTAAGCTTTTCCATGGACCCCTGCACTTACTTGCGGCCCCAAGGTTTATTTATTTATTTTAATAGAATTTTTTGGTATTGTATACTTAATTTGTATAATATTTTTCTTTTCTAAGCCCTTCCTTATGCCCCTTTATTTTTATAATTTATATATTCAAAATATATTTTCCCCGCTAGCACTTCCTTGAAAGCCCCTGGTTTATCATTTTTTACACCGTTTTCCATGGACCCCAGCAATACATAATTCATTTATACACATTAAATAAGTGTATATATATATTTAGATACATTTCATTTTTATTTATTTAATATTTACACTTATTTTCTAAGCTTTTCCAGGGACCCCAGCACTTACTTGTGGCCCCTGGTTTATTTATCCTAATTTTTTTTATTGTATACTTAAAAAAAATTTCAAACTGTTTTTCTCTAAGCTCTTCATTATGCATCCCTGGTTATATTTATTTTAATAAATTTTGTATAATTAGAATTTTATCATTTAAAAAAAATATTGAAAGCCCCTGGTCTAGATCACGAATGCACTCTGTGACCGCAGCAAACCCTCAATTAAAGTCTCCCACATGACCGATGGAGCGTTTCCCCACTCTCGCGCGCGCGCGTGTGTGTGTGTGAAGCGCTATGCTCTATTGTCCATCAGCGTCCGTGGGCGAGTCATGACGGCTCTTTCTGTGCTTGAAGGGTTTCCCGCCTCGCTCGAGTGTCTCTTCAGGAGCGCGTGTTGAAGCGCTGAGTGACTCATCAGTGTAATGTGTTCCTGAAGGTTATTCGCAGCCGCTGGAAAGGTAGCCTCACCGCAGGTTTCGTGGAGACGGTTTGTTTTCCTCTGGTCAGCATGTGTTGAGCGCTCAGATGGAGAGGTCTCGTGGGCAGCGAGTTGTGATGCTTGTGTCTTTGCACAGGCTGTTGGATTGTGGGGGAATGCGAGATTTGAGGAGGGATGATGGGAAACAGACGGGCTCCCTGCTGCTGATGATGATGGACGTGTGTGTGTGTGTGTGTGTGTGTCAGTGGCGCCGGGACCAGCGGTGGCGAGCTGGAGGAGGAGAGCTGGCAGCCTCCAGACCCGGAGCTGATCCACAAACTGGTGGTGCAGATCGAGTTTTATCTGTCGGATGAGAATCTGGAGCACGACGCGTTCCTGCTCAAACACGTGCGGCGCAACAAGCTGGGCTTCGTCAGCGTGAAGCTGCTCACCTCCTTCAAGAAGGTACGATCCAGATCTTAAAGTCCCCCTGAATCAATCGTTTTATCCCTAAAACTCACCAAAATGACATTCAAACTTTTTTTTTTTCCATTGAAAATGTCTTGAATGAAACTCGACACCCTCGCCTCATTTAGTATGCGTGGTTCTATGAATATGCAAATGAGCCCCGCCTCCACTCACTCAGAGATCCACTGGTCGACGATCACACGTTGATCTGATTGGTTACAAGGTCGTTTGTGACGTCAGAAACACCAGCGATTTCACACCGTGTTTTTGAGACTGTCTTTGGTTCACTGCAGTTTTAAGCAGAAAATACTCAGCAATGCTGTCGACTTATGAACTTACACATGTGTGTCTTAAAGCATATTAAAAACACCACATACACATAAACTACATTAAAAGCTGGATTTACACCACAGGGGGACTTTAAAGACCTCGTGACCTGAAAACTACTCGTGTTCACTTTGTGCTCACAGTTTACAAACGCAAACACAAATTAAAATGTATATGTAATTTATAGAAGAACCAAAAAAAAGCTAAATTTGCACGAGTCCGTGTGATTTAATCATCTGTACTTTCAGTGTGATTGAGCATTTTTATCATATTCTCTAATAGCCAAATTCCTGGGGGAGATCTGATCTACCAGTAATCCGCCAATCAGAAGCCACCGTTACCATGGAAATTAAAATCTGGGCAAGAGTTAGGCAGTGACCGCCCACTCCCATGAAGCATTGCGAATGACGTAATCTCCATATACACCCTTAACCTACTACTATTTGTGTGAATCTCACAATATATTGTTTTTGTGCGTTAAATCTGACTTGTATCGTATTGGATTGTCGTTCTCGGTGCTTCATGGGATTTCCTTCTCAAAGTGTTTAAATGTGCTTGTTTTCTCCATGTTTTCAGATCCTTTCTTCCTCTGAGTTTGTGATTCATCCATGAGATTCATGACTCAGATCTCTGCATTGAAGTGTGTTGAAACACCTTTAAAGAAACTGAATGAGAAGAATACAAAGGAAATGATGGTTTTGTTGGGCTGTGACTATTAAAAAAGGAACCGGCTTTTCAAAATGTTCCACTCCAACTTCCAGCTTGAATGAGAAATAATGTCAGCACAGGGAAACAGTGCATTTGATGGTCTTTGAAAGTAATTCTCATGCACACGTTATTATTGCGTCTCATGCTGCTTTCACTGATTTGATGGAAGTCAAACGCTGATGTCTTTCACTGCCTTCATCAAGCTTAATTCAAGCTGTTCTGGGATGTGCAGTGACATAAAACATGAAATTCATTTCTGTGACAAGACATTGACACTGAACAGCCTATGATCAAGAACCGCATGTGGATGGATGTTTTTTTAAATCATTTTACATTTTCATTTTTTACAGGTATTGTTTATGAAGCATTGAGATGCAAAAATCTCTAACTCCGTGTGACATTTTCTTTTAAATGTCAGAAGAACATCTGAAGTCTTCATATTTAAAACACTACTTTGTTTTCTTACCTTGGTATCAACAAACTTACACTGTTAAAAATGATGTACTTCCTCAGATTTTCGGTCTTGTGTTTTAGCAAAGGGCAAATAAACTGAAAATATTACTGTCCATTGGCAGATATTAGTTCTTGTTTTAAACACAAACTTGCTTCCTTTTGATACATTTTTCAGTAAACAAGACGTAATATCTTCAGTCTTTTGCTGCTTTAGAAAATGCATCTTGATTTAAGAATATTTATATATTCGTGCTGGAAAACAAGACCGAAACACTGAGAAAGATCATCATGTTTTGATGAGGGAGTGTTGACGAGTTTAACATCTTCTGACCAATGTAATCAATCTCTTTTGAGAATGTTGTTTATGTGTCTGTGGTGTTTTTAATATGCTTTAAGACACACATGTGTAAGTTCATAAGTCGACAGCATTGCTGAGTATTTTCTGCTTAAAACTGCAGTGAACCAAAGACCGTCTCAAAAACACGCTTTGAAATCGCTGGTGTTTCTGACGTCACAAACGATCTTGTAACCAATCAGAACAACGTGTGCTCGTCAACCAGTGGATCTCTGAGTGAGTGGAGGCGGGGCTCATTTGCATATTCATAGAACCACGCATACTAAATGAGGCAAGGGTGTCGAGTCAAGATATGAAGACATTTTATTTCAAGGAAATAATGCCTGTCATTTTATTGATCAAATTAAGGGATAAAATTGACTACAGGGGGACTTAAGTAATTTTTGTTCTCAAGTAAATGTACTGTTATTTAAAGAGGACCATTATGCCCTTGTACAAAGTCTGGATGTGTTTCAGGCTCTACTAGAACAGGTTTTCCTGCTTGAATGTTGATTATTTCCTCATATCCTCCATTGTTGCGGCTCCTCTCTTCCCAGTCTGTCAGTAACGCTGTTTAATTGATGGTCTCTCTCTCTCTCTCTCAGGTTAAGCACTTGACGCGGGACTGGAGAACCACGGCGTACGCCTTGCGTCACTCAAGCCTGCTGGAGCTGAACGACGAGGGCCGGAAGGTGCGGCGCAGGTCAACCGTGCCGGTCTTCGCCAGCGAGTCTTTACCGAGTCGGATGCTGTTGCTCAGCGAACTGAAGCGTTGGCCGGAGCTGGACGTAGCGTTCGGAGGAGACGCCGGTAACGGAGGCCCGACCCAGCAGGAGCGGCTCATGGAGCTTCTTCTGAAGGCGTTTGGGAACTACGGGCCGATCGCCTCGGTGCGGGTCCTCAAACCCGGGAAGGACTTGCCGGCGGATCTGAAGAAGTTGAGCGGGCGGTATTCCCAACTGGGAACGGAAGAGTGCGCAATCGTAGAGTTCGAAGAAGTGGAGGCGGCGATGAAAGCCCATGAGACGTTCGGCATAGACGGAGGCATGAAAGTGGTTCTGATCGGCACCAAACCTCCGAAGAAAAAGGTCCAGAAAGACCGGCAACGAGATGAAGGCGGCATACGTAAAAGCCGCTCGCTCAACAGTCGCGTGCGAGAGCTTCAGTATCACGGAGGCGACGACTCCGCCGCTAGCTCTTCGGAAACGGAGAGCAATCCTACATCGCCTCGTTTATCACGTAAGTCGCGTTCCTACAACAAGCTCAGTCCGACAAGCGCCGGTCCGAATCATCTCAGCCCGGTTGTATCGCCACGCTCCAGTCCGTGGAGCAGCCCACGCGCAAGCCCTTGTTCCCAGCGGAAAACGCACCACTCTGGGAAGTCTCCGCTAGCTAGCGAGGGTCGCTTGAGTCCGGAACCGGGCCGGCGCTGGGCGGACTATTCCTCGGATAGCAGCTTGACGCCGTCGGGAAGCCCGTGGGTCCAGCGGCGCAAGCAAGTGGCGAGCCAGGAGAGTAGCCCGGTGGGAAGCCCGATGCTAGGCCGGAAGATCCAGAACGCCGACGGGCTTCCTCCGGGAGTGGTCCGGCTCCCGAGAGGTCCGGACGGGACTCGAGGCTTCCACTGTCCTGGACCCGGGAAAACCGCGTCCACGCAAACCTGAAGACTCGGGCCGTCGACTCTCACACTCTCTCCTCAACGCATCTCTGTAGGACTTTTGTAAAACCTTTTTCTATATGCTATTTTTGTTAACGTTTTATACATCTTAATTTAACTGATTTCCTCATTGAATGATGGCATCACGACAAAGGGAAGCCGTTCTGAAAGTATTTAAGTTTTAAAAATCGCCTCCGTATTTTTCCACGGTGTTGGTTTTGATCTCGGTAACGCCACCATATGCCTTTTCTGATGATGCCGTGGACCCCCCCCCCCCCCATCCCATCCGGCGCTGGAAATCCCTGAAGGAATATTTCGTTTAATTTGCTTTAACTTCTGTTTTGTTTCTGCCTTTAAACGTGCTTCTCATTTTAGTGATTTATGGATCGGCTGGGATCTGTTTGTTTTTCTTTTCTCTCTGTTCTTGGGTTCGAGTCCTCTCTGCTTCCTCGCAGTGAAAGAGTGTTTGAGGTTTCTGTCCTGAGCACTAATGCCTCGTATCTGCCTTCATCTGAGTGAGGGCATCGCAGTCTGCTTCCGTTCTGTACAAATAAATCACTACAATCGCAGCTATCTGGGGTATTGCTAATTTCTTTGGATCAATATTCTCTTGCTTCTGGCGGTTTTGTTTTGCATTTCAATTCGCTGTAGTGTTCGGTTTTCATGTAAATCAGTGGTTCTCGACTGCTTTCCCATTCAGATTTAACTCTGAACACTTTCTGTGCATTATTTGTACGATAAACAATTTCGACCGACCAATGTTCACTTATAATGCATGTTACAGTCAAACCAAAATGTATTCAGACACCAACATTTCTCACATCAGTTTATTCGCTATAGTTTAGAAAATAATAAATATGAGCAGAACTCCGAGTTAGTAGTTGATATTTCACATCACATGTTTTTTCCGTTCTTCTGTTAGACTCACACATGAATTGTTGAATATCTGTCAGCTGGTAAATTTAACTACACAAATAGATAATACCAGTTTAGCTCCACCAGTGAGCAAGCAATGCTTCATGTTGTTCAGTCTGTGTGTAAAAGAGCATTAGCAGTTTCAGAAAAACACTGAAGAAAACATGATCAGCTCAAATCATCATTTTTGCTCCCGAATGTTTATAATGTCACTGGTAGTCGCTGTATGAAGAATATTTGGGTATAATATATCAGTTTACTTTATTTTGCTCTCCTCACTTACATAAATGAACTATAGTGTCCTGCACACTAGTGAAACTATCAAATTATATCTGGTGTCTGAATAATTTTTGGTCTGACTGTAATGCATTAATAAATAATTACAACCATAGTTAAAATGCATTTTAATATTTGAGAATTTCTTGACGTCTGAAGTTGTTTGTTACGTGTTTTAATGCACTGTTCTTTCTAAAGGTGTTTAATGAATGTTTTTTAACTGTGGTTACAATTATTCATGAGATCATACAATAAGGCATAATTAATGCAATAAACAAAGGCTTAATTTTACAATGAACTGCATAGGCCCGACAATATGCATGACTGAAACAGGACCAATGATGGTGACAGTAACGTAAATGCATTAACAACAGAAGTGTCATTTACAGCCTAACACTCAGCACAAACACAAGGCTAAATATTGTGTTCGCATTAGCCATATTACTAAGTGACAGAAGCATTTCCTCCATGCATGCTGTTGTACCGATGCATTCTTTTGATCCCTGTTGAGATGCAGATGACGCCTGGTCTTTCAGAAGGTCTGCTGCATTGCTCCTGCAGTAGTAATGTGATGTTTTGAGTTCATGATCACGTTAAATCCATCAGAACGGATGATTTCACTTCTCTAGATTGCAACCGAATCTGCGGTAAAGGTGACCATTTGGTCCCATTTCCTCAAAGATAATTTTATTTGGCACAGCATGATGTGGTAATGTTTCTAAGCAACGGCGTGATCTCCACAGGAAAGCACAGTATATTTCAGTTCAGGCGGATGCAGTTCTGCAGGTCATCTGAGTTCAGGCCGAATTCAACATGTATGGAGTCTCTACAAAATATGTTTGGCAGCGGCTTAATATGCGCCTTGATAATGGACAATCGATGTAGCTGCAGTATTCTACGATAATTTGCATTAATATCAGTAAATCAGTGTGCTTTTATCTGCATGTTCACCTGAATCATACTGAGCTCAATAAGCATAGTCAATTATAGTTCATTTTCTAGTAGAATGAGATATATCTGGATTTCCAATTATTAAAGTGGCAATAACACCTTTTGGCCAGATTGTCCATTGAGCATGAAATCCGTCTCATGGTTTCCACATCACAAATTATTCCATCACAGTAATGGCTTCTATAGAAAGCATGTATTATATAAATCTTATGATTTGTACAATTATATGCACCCCCAACTTTTTAAAGCAATGATGCCTAGCCATTTTCTGAATTATGTGGCTCATAGTCATAACTAATATGTTGCCAATTTAATACACTCCTACATGCACACACACGAAGATGAACACACACCTCGAATACAACACTTAACCAATACACATCCATTGACAAAGACACAACTCCCGTTTATACAAAACCGTTCTGCTTCTCTTCCAGCTCTTTTGTCTGATTCTGTAGCTTGTACTTTAAACTAGCCATTTTAAAGTCATTATACACATGATTACACAAAATTCAACTTGGAAACCACTATATAGTAGTAATAAACACTGTGTTTTTATTAAGGAACTCTCTACCTGTGTGCTTCCTCACAAAACTCTTCATCTTGCACAGCTGTATCATTCTTACAATGTAAATTCGGTAAAATATCTCAATACAAGCGTTTCAGTCAAATAAACCTTTAACCCGCGCGGGAAAAAAATCAATCCGCGACAACGTTTGAAGTGTAAATTGCAGATTAAATTTTTCACCAAGATAATGCAATGTGCTTACTAAACATAAAGATAAGAACCGCCCACCATTGTTTTGTGTGTTTTTTATACCTAAATTCTGAATATGATATGAGAAGTTGGTGCTTTTAACAGTGGTTTTAACCACGCCCCCTCCTTTCCGCTAGGCTGGGCGTGACGTCATAAAAGGGACTCCAAGCCTTACCGTTAGTCAAAGAGTATAGAAGTACCAAGAGGCGAAACTCCGCTGCAGTTCTGGAACAGTCGCTAGATGGCGCTGCTATTGCGCTGTCGCCATTTTGGACTGAACCAACGGCTTTACCGTTAGCACAACCACAGAATTAAAGGGATAGATCACCCAAAAATGAAAACTCTGTCAGTATTTACTCGCCCTCATATTGTTCAACCCCGTAAGACCTTCGTTCATCTTCGGAACACGAATTAAGATATTAGTGATGAAATCTGAGCGCTGGATCACTCCTCCATTCTAGTCCATCGGCTTCTTCAGGGAGTGAAACTTGCCGGCCTCGAAAAGTTATTAAAAACATCGTTAAAATAGTCCGAGTGACTACAGTGGCTCAATCTTAAGTTTATCAAGCGACGAGAATACTTTTTGTGCGCAAAAACAAACAAAAATAACGACTTTATTCAACTCTTCATGTCCATCTCGTGGGCCTCTAGTCAGTTAAACTAGTGTGTTTGCGTAGAGCTACGTCACACGCAGGCTCGCTATTGGCCGACGCTGGTCATGTGTGTGATGTGTGTGACGTACAACAACAGAAGCTTACGCTGTTACACTAGTTTAACCGACTCAGAAGGAAATGAAGAGTTGAAATAAAGTCGTTATTTTGGTTTGTTTTTGCGCACAAAAAGTATTCTCGTCGCTTGATAAACTTAAGATTGAGCCACTGTAGTCACTCGGACTATTTTAACGATGTTTTTAATACATTATCGAGGTCTATACGAAAGACTATAGAACAGCTAATATACTTACCATTGTCATTCTATTAGTAGTAAATGTGTGCACTTGCACAATGTTTGATTTGTTGTTATAATGCAGGCAGAAATGATATGGTGATCTACTTACCATCGCCAATTTTATTACTGTTAATTTTCTGATGATATTCTATTACTATTAAATATTCTCTTTTGACTAATGTGTTGTCCCTTTCACCTACTCACTGTTCATTGTGTTTTGGCTTTTTCAAGGAATTTGTCAATAATTTCATGAGGAACATGGGCTGGTACTGGTGTTGTAAAATTGTGCATTGTATGAAAATGGGAGTTATCCCCAAAAGTTATTGGGGTAAATAAATAGCCCATTTGCCAGCTTTAGTATTATAAGCATTATTTTGTTGTACATTATTCAACACGCCGTTTCAGTTTAGGCTATAGAGATATTAAAAACTAGAAACTACTATTTAGTTCCCTTAACCGCATTTGAATTGGAACCGTTATCGTTCACTTCTATGACTGTTGCTTGTCCAAGATGGCGGCGCTGCGCATGCGTGCGTTTGTTGCAATGGAACGTTCTATTGAGTTTCGCCTCTTAGTACTTCTATACTCTTTGCGTTAGTCTAACGGCAAGTAACAAAAATGGTGAACTATTGTGTTTGTGCGTAACCTTGTGTGTAACCTATGGTTAGCTCTAGCTACTCACCAGGGAACCTGGCCAACCCTCCACTCATTTTCCTCACACCAAGCATTAATAACTCTTTGAGGGCCATGATTTCTGGCAATTTCCTCCCCTCTCTCACGCCTGACTGGTTCAAAATTGTAGGGCTGTGGTCCATCAAGAATTTGATGGTTTCCCACCTCTTCGGTCTCCCAATCGTTCTCCATAGTCAAGCCACAAACAGAGGGAATCTAGCAGAGCACGGGTTGCTACTCCCTCTTATGACGTCATCACCCAGTAACGGTAAAAAACACGCTACCTTTGAAGATAACCCATTGAATGTTATTTTAACGTATTTTAAGACAGACATTTTTAAATATATATATTGAGCACTTTAATTTACACATTAATTGATTGTGGTGTTTAACCTGCAATTTACACTTTAAAAGTTGCCGAATTACGCGGGAAAACTGCGGTCATGCTCAGTGTAACGGCTAAAGAAAACAAAAACAGGGCGGGGACTTGTTTCTATCTTCCGGTTGTTGATTGAATGTTGACTCGCGTTTAAAACTGCACATGCGCATTGGCTGGTCAAGCCTGAACATTAGGCTTTTTAATGCTAGTTGGGCATAAGAAACAACATTTGTGGGACAATTCATGTTAGTTTTTGTTGCTGTGAATGTGGATAGTGCTCTTATTAATACATTAGCAGAATGCACAGTGTGCTTTAATTGACAATTTACTTGCACATGAAACAGAAGAGACTGATGACAGAATAGACATGATCCCGTTTAATATCCAGCATATTGCACTGCTGATTAGTAAGAAGTTGTCAGTATGTAGTCTCAGTATTTGTGGTTTATAAAGAGGAAACTGAAAGTGGGAACAGAAGCTCTGAATGTAACGGACTAACAACACATGTGAAAAATACGAACAGAAGAAAGAAGCACTTGCATTCGGTCACGATGACAGATTCTGTTCCTGAGAGAAAGAAAGATGTTTGTTCAGACTGGAACTGGTTTCAATAGCATCTCAAAACATCATGTTCTTAAAAATACTATTCAATGATCATTCAAAGAGGAAAAGGACATTTTTACATTCCACAAATATTTGTAACTGTTAAACTAGAACTAGTGCTGATAGTGATGTGATAAACAATGAGTATTAAATCTGCAAAAACACTTTTTTCCCAGTACAAATATAATTCTTAAATTAGATACTGGGAAAAAGACAAAAACACTGAGGAAAAGCTTTTTTTTTTTTCGTTGCGCAGTTTGAGCTAAAATTTGTACCTGCTGGATCAGAAAACAGTTGAAAAAATCCCACAGAAGCACATTAGACCATATATAGAGACACTTACCAGGTGCTTTATGTTTGGGTTCAGCTACTTTAACATTTCATCTACATTTGGTAAGTAGTCCTGTAGTGATGTCCCGTCTTTCCAACTAAATAAACAGTCTGCAAAAGTGCATGTGTGGAATCCGTGTAGCTCAAACAGAACAGCTTGGTGTCAAAGGTCGATTCCCAGAGAATGCATGAGCTGAGTAAAGGTGGGCCGTACCTGCAATGAAAGGCATTGTGGATAAAAGCATCAGCCAAATGCATCAATATGTGGAACCATCGACCAATCAGAAACAGCTATTCCAGAAAACGTGTTTTTCATTCACCGCTCAAGTTTTCTTCCATAACATTCGTCTTCTTTCAGACTAGTGGACAGAAAACACCCACACACACATTATCTGTTTATTTTATTGCACTTGATCTTTCAGCGTCTGTAGATTTCAGTCTCAATCTTTAAAGGCGGAGAGTTCCAGAAATCTCCACTTTACACCGTTTCATTCATATCTATATTCTGAAGGTTTCATTCATTTATACAATATTTCATTCCTACAAACACGGTGAAAATGTGTTCATATGTTTGACAGTATTTCCTGATTTATATCCAAAATCCCCTCTGGAAAAACCTTTAACTAAACAAAATCAAACTGATTTTGTATGCAAATCAGTGCATATTTAAGTAGCTAACACCTCATTTGCATATTTACACAACATTTCAGAAAAGTTTGCAATTCCTCTAATCAATCAAATGTCGAATGACAGTGACAACTTGATTCACAGGAGTGTTTTGCCTTGAATCTGAGAGGAATATTGTTACACAAAACCAAACACAGGTGAGAATCATCAACCGAACAGTGTTTATTCAGACATCAACATTCAGCACAGAGAATCACTCATTTATACACTTATATTTACACATGCACTGACACAGATGAGTTTAGATACATATTGTACAAATTTGACCATCTTCTGCGTCCTCGGCCCAGAGCAGTGTGTGTGAGAGACAGTGTGTGAGTGTGAGTGACTGTGTGTGTGCGTAGAGAGAGTGTGCGTGTGTGTGCGTGTGTGTGTGTGTGCGCGCGTTCAGATAGAGAGAGTGTGCGCGCGTTCAGATAGAGAGAGTGTGTGCGTGTGTGTGCGTAGAGAGAGTGTGTGTGTGTGTGTGCGTAGAGAGAGTGTGTGTGTGTGCGTAGAGACAGTGTGTGTGTGTGACGAGCAGCTGAAGGCAGGAACACACACTCAGAGCAGATGGGAATCTGCCACAGTGGGAGTTTGGATGGCGACGCGTGCGAATCGGGTTATAAATCTGGGAAGTAGGAGTTGCAATAACAGCGTCAGGAACCGTGTGTGTGTGTGTGTGTGTGTGTGTGTGTGTGAGAGAGAGTCGAGAACAGCCTCAGATGTACAGCGACCCGTCGGCCGGCCCCACGTACCCGACCCCGATCAGCAGAACATCGATGAGGGTCCAGATGCCCAGACCACCGAAGCTGAAGAGTTTCCCCAGACCTTCCCTCCACTGACCCAGATAGAAGCGGTCCGCGCCGAAGCCTCCCAGAGTGATGCTGCACACACACACACACACACACACACACACACACACAAGCTCAACGAAGTTCACCTGTCCATCATACTGACACCGATTACACTGAATCGAAGGACTGAGAGGAGTGTGCAGTGGCTCACCTGAGGGCGAGAGCCGTGGACCACTTATATCCTCCAGTCCAGTTACAGAACACACGCTTGTGAAACACACGCTTCCCTGTGCACAACACACACACACATCAACTGTCACACACAAGATCAATCTGTGTGTGTATGTACGTACAGGTTTAGAGGTTGGGTTAGTGTAAGGGGAGACAATATACAGTATGTACAGTATAAAAACCATTACGTGTGTGTGTGTGTGAGATAGGTAGGTTTAGGGGTCGGGTTAGTGTGTGTGTGTGAGTGTGTGTGAGTGAGTGTGATGGGTAGGTTTAGGGGTCGGGTTAGTGTGTGTGTGTGTGTGTGTGTGTGTGTGAGAGTGATGGGTAGGTTTAGGGGTCGGGTTAGAGTGTGTGTGTGTGTGTGTGTGTGTGTGTGTGTGTGTGTGTGTGAGTGTGATGGGTAGGTTTAGGGGTCGGGTTAGTGTGTGTGTGTGTGTGTGTGTGTGAGTGTGATGGGTAGGTTTAGGGGTCGGGTTAGTGTGTGTGTGTGTGTGTGTGTGTGTGTGTGTGTGTGTGATGGGTAGGTTTAGGGGTCGGGTTAGAGTGTGTGTGTGTGTGTGTGTGTGTGTGTGAAAGAGAGTGATGGGTAGGTTTAGGGGTCGTGTTAGTGTGTGTGTGTGTGTGTGTGTGTGTGTGTGAGAGAGAGTGATCGGTAGGTTTAGGGGTCGTGTTAGTGTGTGTGTGTGTGTGTGTGTGTGTACCCAGGCAGTGCACGTGCTCCAGCACAGTACAGGAGGAGTTGTAGCGTGTGCGAGGACAGGACACCGTCTGACAGCTGGTGGAGCTTGAGCATCGGTACTGAGACGAGTCGAGCTGCCAGCAGAAGAGACACGCCAGCGTCAGCGAGAAGTTCTGCTGAGGCTCGTTACGCTCGTTCTGGAACACACACACACACACAC
This sequence comes from Meda fulgida, assembly GCA_030578275.1. Taxonomy (NCBI): domain Eukaryota; kingdom Metazoa; phylum Chordata; class Actinopteri; order Cypriniformes; family Leuciscidae; genus Meda; species Meda fulgida. The sequence continues at coordinate 38,469,454 of CM060633.1, forward strand.
ATACACACACACACAGTGTTACGCTCGTTCTGGAACACACACACTCACTCGCTCACTCACTCAAATGCACACACACAAACAAACAAACAAACAAACAAACAAACAGCGTTACGCTCGTTCTGGAACACACACACACTCACACACACTCACACACTCACTCTCTCAAACGCGCACACACACACAAACAAACACAAACAGTGTTGCGCTCGTTCTGGAACACACACACACACACTCACACTCACACACACACACACACACACACTCACTCTCTCAAACGCGCACACACACACAAACAAACACAAACAGTGTTGCGCTTGTTCTGGAACACACACACACACACTCACACACACACTCACACACACACTCACACACACACTCACACACACACACTCACTCTCTCAAACGCGCACACACACACAAACAAACACAAACAGTGTTGCGCTCGTTCTGGAACACACACACTCAAACGCACACACACAGCGTTACGCTCGTTCTGGAACACACACACACACACTCTCTCACTCTCACTCACTCACTCAAACGCGCGCACACACACAAACAAACAAAAAGTGTTACGCTCGTTCTGGAACACACACACACACACATTCTCACACTCACACACACTCACTCACACACACACTCACAGTGTTACGCTCGTTCTGGAACCAGCAAAAAAGTGTACTTTTTCTAAACAGATAGTGTACTTGCTTTACTTAAAGTAACAGAAGTGTTTATGATTTTAGTAGGCGGCCCGTATAGTCCCCAACCGTTGGCCGACTAGAAGACGCTTGGTCAACTGAGCTTTTATTAGTCGTTTACACAAGCGCACACAAACGCACACACACAAGCGCGCACACAAGCGCACACACAAGCGCGCACACAAGCGCGCACACAAGCGCGTACACAAGCGCACACACAAGCGCGCACACAAGCGCGCACACAAGCGCGCACACAAGCGCGCACACAAGCGCGCACACAAGCGCGTACACAAGCGCACACACAAGCGCGCACACAAGCGCACACACAAGCGCGCACACAAGCGCGCACACAAGCGCACACACAAGCGCGCACACAAGCGCGCACACAAGCGCGCACACAAGCGCGCACACAAGCGCGTACACAAGCGCACACACAAGCGCGCACACAAGCGCGCACACAAGCGCACACACAAGCGCGCACACAAGCGCGCACACAAGCGCACACACAAGCGCGCACAAGCACACACAAGTGAGACTTGAGTTGTAGTTTAATTATAATAGCCCTGGCGATGTGTATGACGAGTAAAGATGGCGTGGACGCTCTCACCACGCAGTGAACGCCGGCTCGGCTCCTGCAGCTGAAGCTCGTCGGACGCCCGAACGTGCAGTTGTGGTGAAACGAGCAGTTGATGCAGTCGGACGGCAGCTTGATGCACAGCCCTCCACTGGGACACCTGGAGGTGTCGTTCTCCGTCAGCACTGGAGACGCTGCGCGCACACACACACACACACACACACACACACGTTTCAGTCTCACACTGCTGCTCGTCTGCATGAAGCAGTGTGTGTGAATCTCACCTGGGGAAGTGTGTGAGGAAGTGTGTGAGTGAGTGTGTGTGTGTGTGTGTGTGTCTCACCTGAGTAAGTGTGTGAGTGAGTGTGTGAGGAAGTGTGTGAGTGAGTGTGTGAGAAAGTGTGTGAGAGTCTCACCTGGGGAAGTGTGTGAGTGAGTGTGTGATTGAGTGTGTGAGGAAGTGTGTGAGTGAGTGTGTGAGAAAGTGTGTGAGAGTCTCACCTGGGGAAGTGTGTGAGTGAGTGTGTGTGTCTCACCTGAGTGAGTGTGTGAGTGAGTGTGTGAGAGAGTGTGTGAGTGAGTGTGTGAGTGAGTGTGTGAGAAAGTGTGTGAGAGTCTCACCTGGGGAAGTGTGTGAGTGAGTGTGTGTGTGTGTCTCACCTGAGTAAGTGTGTGAGTGAGTGTGTGAGGAACTGTGTGAGGAAGTGTGTGGAAGTGTGTGAGTCTCACCTGAGGATGTGTGTGAGTAAGTGTGCGAGTCTCACCTGAGAAGTGTGTGTGTGTGTGTGTGTGTGTGAGTGTGTGTGTCACCTGACGAAGTGTGTGTGTGTGTCACCTGAGGACGAGGTCAGGGCCGCTGGGCTGCTCATCACTGGGTTCTGCTGAGCCGTGAACGGAGGATCCTGACCAACATGAGCAGAACTCAGATACCCTGAGGAGAGAGAGACCCCATCACCTGTGTGTGTGTGTGTGTGAGTGAGTGAGTGAGTGAGTGAGTGAGTGAGTGAGTGAGTGAGTGAGTGAGTGAGTGAGTGAGTGAGTGTGTGTGTGTGTGAGTGTGTGTGTGTGTGTGTGTGTGTGTGTCTGTCTGTCTGGAGGAGTTATGTGTGTTTCAGGCATGTGCAAATAAAATTTCCAGGCCATGGTAAAATAAATGTTTAAATTAATAAAATTAAAAAAAATGTTTTTTTCACATTCAATTTGTATTCAATAGCATTGTAACTTCATGGTTGTTCTGTAAAATATAATGATAATAATATTATATATATTATTACTATTAATACTCATGTTTTCTTTTATAGTACATAGCATTATTACTTTTTTATTTGTATGGTTTAATTTAATTAAATTATGTTATTGTGTAGTCCTAATGGAAAACTAATGTTTCTTCTCTATTGTCCTTCGCTAATGACATGATTAAAGCGTATCTTTAAAATACAACAACATAATGCCCTGTCAGTGTGATCACCGTATGAATGAACCCTAGTATTTACATGGGCCACATGACATCACTAATGTACTGTATCAAAACACGGTTCTTCAGAACAACAGCGCACTAATAGAGCAACCCAAGCACTGCTAGCGCTCTTACCGATCACACATTCGGAGTAAATGTCCAGCAGCAGCAGAACCAGGATCATATACGAGCTCATGGTGTTCCGCCCGCGTTCAAAAACCCATTTCAGTCCGTTCGCTGTCATCCCGAACACTGGTTCTGTTCTGCTGCCCGACGAACGGACTCCACTTCCGCTTCCGTAAGAGTCCCAACGGCTGCTACTTCATAATAAAAGTCCGATAACGGAGGAAGAAGATTGCTTAATTTATTCAATCTTTTTAGTGAGAATTTAAGTTATTATTTATCTCCCTTTAAAATACTTTTTACCTAAACGTTATCAAGCCAGTATGCCTTCTCAACTTGCTGAAATTGAAATGAGAAGGGATAGTTCACCCGAAAATGATAATTCTATCATGTCGTTCAAAACCAGTAAGACTTTTGTTCATCTTCGGAGCACAAATGAAGATATATTTAATGAAATCTAAGAGCTTTATGTCCCTCAATTGACAGCTACCTCTTTCATGAAAGTAATATTTTCGACTCCAGTGGTTTAACCTCAGTTTTATGAAGCGAGCCGAGTGTTTGCGAACACTTTTTTTTTTTTTACCACTTTGTTTACAAAATATTATTCGCTGCTCTCGTGCACGCGCGAAAGTTTTACAGGTCTGGAACAAATTAAGGGAGAGTAATTAAGGACATATTCATTTTTGGGTAAACTACCCCAATATTACTTATATTTTATTTTATTTCAAGTAACAAACATATTTCAGTTAACTATATTAACCCTAGCATTTCGTGATTTATACTGGAGTAAAATAATATTTAATTAATTCACTAATTAAAGATTCTGAACAACAGCAGCAAACATTTTGATTAGGTATATGATGTTTCTCAGAAGCTGTACGTGTGTGACAGATAAACTTCCAAAATAACAAACCAGAAACATGATGCTGAATCTTTGAGTCTTTATTGCAAACCGTCAGCACTTGAACACAAACATCCAGACACTTTAACACCAAACCATCACTCCATTTCACACGGCCAGCGAACAAGGCCGTTGCAGTTTTCCTTCTTCATATTCCCATCTGTGGCCTTCATCTCAGGCTAGGGTTCGTACAGATTCTGTCAAATGAAATTCCAGGACTCTTCATAAATATGGCTGTTTTCAAGGGTTTTCCAGGACTTCAAATTCAAGCACTTGTACAAACCCTGTGGGACTCAGAAGTCTTCCTCAGCGCTGCGGCACCGGGACTGCCGGATCCGCGTCAGTCTGGCCATCACCTCCTCCACACACACTTCTCCGTGCACCTTGTTGTCTCTGGTGCGCACGTTCACACTGCTCGTGACACGCTCCTTCTCACCCACCACTGCCAGACAAACACACACAAACACACACAGCTGGCGTATCAGCGCACAGTGTTGGGGAAAGTTACTATAACTGTTACTAACGCATTACAAAATTGCGTTACTCCAAAAAAGTAACTGATTGCATTAATTAGTTTTTATGAAAAGTAATGCATTACAATATTGCGCTACTACCAAAAAAAGCTGTCAGTCAATAAATGTGAAAAACTAGTTACTTATTTGAAAAAGTAACGTAAATATTTTGTTGTAAATTACTAGTAAAAAATAACTTGAAAAAGAAATCTGATTATGTAACTCAAGTTACTTGTAATGAGTTACACCCAACACTTGCGCATCAGTGTCAGGAAACTCACTCGTCAGTCCTCACGTCTTACCCAGGATGAAGTTGTACTGCGCCAGCTGTGCGTTGCGAATTTTTTTGTTCAGAAGGCAGCTGGAATCCAAATCAGCATCGGCCATAAAACCGGCTTCAACAAACCATTTACAGACCTGGATCAGGAGGAAGATCAACTTCAGTTTCTAAATTCTGACTTTTCTCTCGCAATCGTAGATTATTTCTCGCAATCCTGACCCTTTTTCTCGTAATCGTAGGTTATTTCTTGCAATTGACTTTTTTCTCGTAATCGTAGGTTATTCCTCGCAATTCTGACTTTTTCGTAATTTTAGGTTATTTCTCTAAATTCTGACTTTTTTCTCGCAATTGTAGATTATTTCTCGCAATTCTGACTTTTCCGTAATTGTAGGTTATTTCTCAAAATTCTGACTTTTTTCTCGCAATTGTAGATTTTTTTCTCACAATCGTAGATTATTTCTCGCAATTCTGACTTTTCCGTAATTGTAGGTTATTTCTAGCAATTCTAACTTTTTTTTCCAATTCTGACTTTTCTCGTTTTCGTAGTTTATTTCTTGCAATTCAGACTTTTTTCTCGTAATCGTAGTTTATTTCTCGCAATTCTGACTTTTTTCTCGTAATCTTAGGTTATTTCTCGCAATTCTGACTTTTTTCTCGTAATCGTAGGTTATTTCTCGCAATTCTGACTTTTTGGTAATTGTATGTTATTTCTCGCAATTCTGACTTTTCTCGTTTTCGTAGGTTATTTCTCTAAATTCTGACTTTTTTTCTCGCAATTGTAGATTATTTCTCGCAATTCTGACTTTTTCGTAATTGTAGGTTATTTCTCACAATTCTGACTTTTTTCTCGCAATCGTAGATTTTTTCTCACAATCGTAGATTATTTCTGGCAATTCTGACGTTATTTCTTGCAATTCTTACCTTTTTTTCTGCAATCTTAGTTTATTTCTAAGAATTCTAACTTTTTTTTCAATTCTGACTTTTCTCGTAATCGTAGTTTATTTCTTGCAATTCTGACTTTTTTCTCGTAATCGTAGTTTATTTCTTGCAATTCTGAATTTTTCTTCTCATAATCGTAGTTTATTTCTCACAATTCTGACTTTATTCTCCCAATCCTAGTTTATTTCTTTCAATCGTAAGTTTATATCTTTTTCTAGCAATCGCACTTATGAATCGTTCATTATAAGAGCAGGGACATGGTTATTTTTATAGTCTAAAAATATAAAGACTGAGCATGAAAAAACATTCTCTGTTGTTCAGTAAGCGATGCTAGAGCTGATGTTTTACCTGTTTGGCGTATTCTTCGAGAGACGGGTTAACTGGCACCAGCATCACTTGACGCGGAGACAACCACAGCGGCCTAAGGAGGAACACAGACGCAACAAGAACAACCCTTAACAGACCTCAAATCATCTGAAGGCATGATTTATGGCACTACAGTAATTCATAGTACAATCACTTTTATGACAGCAACCAAAATGTGATGCAGCTTTGTGAAGACAGCTGTAATGCTGTAATGTAGAGCAGTTTGCTTATTTCTGATCCATTTAAATAAATAAAATGTTTACTTGTAGCTAATAATAACCACACTGATTAAAATGATTCGAAACGGTTACTCACCATTTCCCGGCGTAGTTCTCAGTGAGGATGGCGATCATTCGCTCCACTGAGCCCAGAATGGCGCGGTGAATGATCACCGGTCTGGCCTTGTCATCCCCATCTTTCCTGCAACGGTTCAGACAGTTAAAGGTGCAGTGTGTGAGTTTTAGCGGCATCTAGTGGTGGCCGACAGGAAGTGATGTCGTCGTCTGAGACAGCAGAGAGTCGCCAGTTAAACAATGAGGTTTCTTTACAAAGATAAATTAAGAAATTAGGTTTATTTAATTATTCAATAATATATTACTGTTACTTGTTCATCATTGTGTCAGTGTTTTATTCGCTGACTTTAGCAGCTTCTTTACACGAAGAACAACAGTGACGAAAAGCGTTTGTCCGCTCAGGGCCACCGTAGAAACATGTGGATGTAAGGAGACCCACGGTGTGTGTAGAGAGAAATGCTCATTCTAATCTAATAAAAACATAACGGTTCATTATGGTCTTTATACACCACTGAAAACATAGTTATGTATATATTGCATTTCTGTCAACAGATCCTCCTAAATATTACACAATGCACCTTTACAACAGACTGCAAAGCCGTCTGAGAGAGTTTACATCGAGTGCGGAGCTGTTCTCACCCCACATATGTGAGATTGAAGCGCACGGGTAACTGGAAGTCCAGCTGGATCGTGGCGCACTGATGATAACGGCCGATGGCGTCTTTAATCTGGATGTCAATCTGGAGAAGAAGAGTTCAGAGAAATTAATATTCCTGCTGGGAAATGTCTTGATATGGAAGCGTGTTTCCGCCATGGAAAAAGAAAAAAAGAAAAACGATTATTGCTTGAGAAATCAACTATGATTGCGAAAAAAATTTAAAAAGTCAGAACTGCGAGAAATAAACTTGCATGTGCGAGAAAACTCAGAATAACGTGAAAATAAACTATGATTGCAAGAAAAAAGTCTGAATTCTGAGATAATTTCACAATTTTAATTTCTCGCAATTCAGAATTTTTTTCGGAATCCTAGTTTATTTCTCCCAATTCTGACCTTTTTTTAATCAGAGGTATATATAACTCAAAATTATGATTTTTTCACAATTATGACTTTTTTCTCGCAATCATAGTTTATCGCAATTCTTACCTCTTTTGCAATTGTAAGTTTATATCTCGCAATTATTAATTTTTCACGCAATCAAAATTTATATCTCGCAATTCCACATTTTTTTGGGAATCGTAGTTTATTTCTCCCAATACTGACTTTTTTAAAATTGTAATCGCAAGTTTATATCTCACAATTCATAATTTTTTCGCAATTATGGGTTTTCTCGCAATTCTGAAAATTCTCTCACAATCCGTTTATTTATCGCAATTCTGACTTTCTCGCAATTGCAAGTCTATATTTCGCAATTCTTACCTTATAACTTTGCAAAAAGTCTTAATTCAGAAAATTTCATAATTGTGAGCTTAATTTTTTTTCATGAGAAAAAAGTGAGAATTGCAAGATAAAAAGTCACAATTACCTTTTTTAATTCGTTTTCCGCGATGGAAACAAGCTTCTATAGGTCGATGTGATTTATGAACGCAACATCAGTCATAAAGAGTTCTGACCTTTGGTCCGTAAAAAGCCCCATCGCCAGGATTCAGCTTCCACGGCTCTCCGAACTCATTCAGGCTGTTCTCCAGTTGCTGTTCAAATAAAACCTCCATTAACACTGAACAAAAACACCCCGAATCTCAGAGACAGCAGTTAAATGGCCCTCTGGAACCTTCTCGGCTTGATTCCACACGGCAACATCACCCAGAAACTTCTCGGGCCGCGTGGAGAGATGCAGCTGGAAGGAGAAGCCGAAGACGTCGTAGATGTAGCGCAAGAAATCCAGACAACCCTTCATCTCAGACTCGATCTGAAACAACATGAACACACAACACTGTAAAGATCTGAATGAGCTGTGGATTGACGTTGGAGGAAAGCAAGCTTTCTTATCCATTAAAACATTTAGTGTTCATCAGAGGGTCTAAAACCCCAGGACTTGTGTCGCACTTGACCACGAATACACACACACAAAAAAAGCATGGATTTGAGGAGTTTTGTGGTTTAAATTAAAAAAAAGAAACAAATGCTTCCCTCTCGGGTCAATCTGATCCCTTAGGAATGAATGAATGTGAGGAATGCTTCAGTACACAGAGAAACCTAAACATGCTAAAACTTCACCAAAAAATGATTGTATAAAGTCTCCATGTGTATCTGAACTCACACTGAAGAACTGGCTTTAGGACCCAGAGGAACAGCTCATTTACTCCATATAGAGATACTAGCACATCTAGAGGCATGAAATATCATCTTTTATTATTATTCTACACAAGAGATCAAAGACACTCAATGTAAGATATTTAGAGCTGAATTAAAAGGGTTATGCATGAAATCGTGAGTTATTTTGAAGTTAAGGTTTGAGGAATGTGCTTAAATATTATTTATTGATCAAATCTAGTAATTTAAAGGTAAAATAAATAAATTTCCCAAAAAATTGCATTAAAAAATAGTCAAAATGAAATAAAATAAGTTTTCTGGAAAAATAAAATAAACAATGAAGTATGATTTTAGGGCTTCGAGGTGAAGGTTAAAGTGCACTTGTGATGTCTTTCCTAAATCAGGATCCTCTGAAGATCTAAAACCACACCTGATCAATAGAGCAGAATATATGAGCGTCGTCCTGCTGGAAGCGCCGGACCCTCGTGAGTCCCGTCAGCGTTCCCGAGAGTTCGTTCCGGTGCAACACACCGAAGTCGGCCAGTCTGAGGGGAAGCTCCCGCCAGGAGCGCGGCCGGTGCCCGAACATCACACTGGAGGAACACAGGAGCATGAGGAACACAGGAGCATGAGGAGCACAGGAGCATGAGGAGCACAGGAGCATGAGGAGCACAGGAGCATGAGGAACACAGGAGCACAGGAGCATGAGGAGCACAGGAGCATGAGGAACACAGGAGCATGAGGAACACAGGAGCATGAGGAGCACAGGAGCATGAGGAACACAGGAGCATAGGGAACACAAGAGCATGAGGAGCACAGGAGCATGAGGAACACAGGATCATAGGGAACACAAGAGCATAAGGAACACAAGAGCATGAGGAACACAAGAGCATGAGGAACACAAGAGCATGAGGAACACAAGAGCATGAGGAACACAAGAACATGAGGAACACAAGAACACAGGAGCATGAGGAACACAGGAGCATGAGGAACACAGGAGCATGAGGAACACAGGAGCATGAGGAACACAGGAGCATGAGGAACACAGGAGCATGAGGAACAAAGGAGCATGAGGAACAAAGGAGCATGAGGAGCACAGGAGCATGAGGAACACAGGAACATGAGGAACACAGGAACATGAGGAACACAGGAACATGAGGAACACAGGAACATGAGGAACACAGGAACATGAGGAACACAGGAACATGAGGAACACAGGAACATGAGGAACACAGGAGCATGGGGAACACAGGAGCAGGAGGAACACAAGAACATGAGGAACACAGAACACAGGAGCATGAGGAGCACAGGAGCATGAGGAACACAGGAGCATGAGGAACACAGGAGCATGAGGAACACAGGAGCATGAGGAACACAAGAACATGAGGAACACAGAACACAGGAGCATGAGGAGCACAGGAGCATGAGGAGCACAGGAGCATGAGGAGCACAGGAGCATGAGGAGCACAGGAGCATGAGGAGCAGGAGGATGAGGAGAACAGGAGCATGAGGAGCACAGGAGCATGAGGAACACAGGAGCAGGAGGAACACAGGAGCAGGAGGAACACAGGAGCAGGAGGAACACAGGAGCAGGAGGAACACAGGAGCAGGAGGAACACAGGAGCAGGAGGAACACAGGAGCAGGAGGAACACAGGAGCAACACAGGAGCAGGAGGAACACAGGAGCAGGAGGAACACAGGAGCAGGAGGAACACAGGAGCATGAGGAACACAGGAGCATGAGGAAAACAGGAGCATGGAGCATGAGGAACACAGGAGCATGAGGAGCACAGGAGCATGAGGAGCAGAGGAGCATGAGGAGCACAGGAGCATGAGGAGCACAGGAGCATGAGAAGCAGGAGGAGCACAGGAGCATGAGGAACACAGGAGCATGGAGCATGAGGAGCACAGGAGCACGAGGAGCACAGGAGCACGAGGAGCACAGGAGCACGAGGATCAAAGGAGCACGAGGAGCACAGGAGCACGAGGAGCACAGGAGCACGAGGAACACAGGAGCACGAGGAACACAGGAGCACGAGGAACACAGGAGCACGAGGAACACAGGAGCACGAGGAACACAGGAGCACGAGGAACACAGGAGCACGAGGAACACAGGAGCACGAGGAACACAGGAGCACGATGAACACAGGAGCACGAGGAGCACGAGGAGCACGAGGAACACAGGAGCACGAGGAACACAGGAGCACGAGGAGCACGAGGAACAGAGGAGCACGTGGAACACAGGAGCACGAGGAACACATGTGAGGAACACAGGAGCATGAGGAGCACAGGAGCATGTGGAGCACAGGAGCACGAGGATCAAAGGAGCACGAGGAACACGAGGAACACAGGAGCACGAGGAACACAGGAGCACGAGGAACACAGGAGCACGAGGAACACAGGAGCACGAGGAACACAGGAGCACGAGGAACACAGGAGCACGAGGAACACAGGAGCACGAGGAACACAGGAGCACGAGGAAGTCAGGAGCACGAGGAAGTCAGGAGCACGAGGAAGTCAGGAGCACGAGGAAGTCAGGAGCACGAGGAAGTCAGGAGCACGAGGAAGTCAGGAGCACGGGGAACACAGGAGCACGGGGAACACAGGAGCACGGGGAACACAGGAGCACGGGGAACACAGGAGCACGGGGAACACAGGAGCACGGGGAACACAGGAGCACGGGGAACACAGGAGCACGGGGAACACAGGAGCACGGGGAACACAGGAGCACGGGGAACACAGGAGCACGGGGAACACAGGAGCACGGGGAACACAGGAGCACGGGGAACACAGGAGCACGGGGAACACAGGAGCACGAGGAACACAGGAGCATGAGGAACACAGAACACAAGAGCATGAGGAACACAGGAGCACAGGAACACAGGAGCACGAGGAGCACAGGAGCACGAGGAACACAGGAGCACGAGGAACACAGGAGCACGAGGAGCACGAGGAACACATGAGCACGAGGAACACATGAGCACGAGGAACACATGAGCACGAGGAACACAGGAGCACGAGGAACACAGGAGCACGAGGAACACAGGAGCACGAGGAACACAG
>CM060633.1:38485908-38488408 GCA_030578275.1 Meda fulgida
CTACCCATCTCTCTCACACACACACACCCTACCTATCTCCCACACACACACACTCTAAACCTACCCATCTCTCTCACACACACACACACACAAACACACACACACACACACACACCCTGATGAACTCGGTCAGTGTGTTGTAGATGAACGCTCCTCGAGGCAGAAAGAAGCAGCTTCCAGGACTCAGATCGTGGAAGAAGAAAAGCTCCTGATCCTGTAAAACACACCAGAGACACACATCTTAACAACCTCGTTCAGTCACACGAGGAGGAAGTGACATCATCGCTCCGCAGGAAGTGGAGACACACGTCTGATCTTACAAACGGCTCAAAGACAGTATAGAAATATACAGGATAACCCGCTGTATATCAGGAGGCAAAACATCACTTTCACGGTGAACTAATGTGAGCAGCCAAATCTCAATATAAAGATTATAGAAATATTAACTTGCAACACACACACACACACACACACACACACCTTCCCGATCTTGCGGTGGTCTCGGTTTCTGGCTTCCTCCTGGAAACGCTCCCATTCCTTCAGCATTCTGGCGTCAGGAAAAGAGATCCCGTAGATCCGCTGAAGCGTCTCCCGGTCGGAGCGCCCTTCCCAGTACGTGGAGGAGCTCTGCACAACATGTTCAGTCACATCTTTACATTTTTATTCTGTTAAGTTCAATTCAATTCGACATGATTTCATTAAATTCAATTTTGTTCTGTTCAATTTAATTCTGTTCCATTCAATTCCATATAATTCAATTCAATTCCATTGAATTCAGATAAATTCGATTCTGTACAATCTGTTCTGTTCCGTTCCATTCCATTCAGTTAAATTCAATTCAATATACGTTATTTTCCATTTGATTCTGTTCCATTTAATTCTGTTCCATTTAATTCTGTTCCATTTAATTCTGTTCCATTTAATTCAATTCAGTACAGTTTTAATTCAGTACAATTCAGTTCTGTTCCATTACATTCAATTCAATTAAATCTAATAATGTTCCGTTCAATTCAGTTTAATTCAATTTAATTCCATTTAATTAAATTCCATTAAATTATATTCAATTCAATTACAGCAAACCCATTCAATTCAATTACATTCCATTCAGTTCTGTTCCATTTAATTCAGATCAGTTCAATTACATTCAAATCCATTAAATAAAATAAAATTCAGTTAAATTAAATGAAAGTTTAAGACTGGTCAGAGGGTCACACTATAGAGCCGTGTAGAACTGCAGAGGTGAAGCATCTGTAACAGTTAGAGAAGATGTTAAACAGAGTTACCTTATAGATCTTGAGTGCTTTGACCCTTCCGGTGTGCCGTACATGCGGGCCGCGACACAGGTCGATCAAAGGGCCACACCTGAGACAGGAAGAGTTCATGACACACACACACACACACACACACACACGCTTTACAGTATCCGTATGGACAAACATCACTTCCTGTTACCTGTAGACCGTCGTGGTCGCCGTGGAAACCTTCTCGTTCAGGATGCGACACTTGAACTTGTTGTACTAGAAAAAGAGGAAACACTCTGTTAACTAACAGTGAGCAATACATTTTACAACATTTATTAATCTTTGTTAATGTTGGGTAATAAAAATCCAGCTCTTCATAGTTTGTTCATGGTGCGTTCACGGTTACTAATGTTAAAAGATATAACTTCTGATTTTAAAAATGTATTACTAAATCTTGAGATTAACATTAAAATTTGCAATAGAAGTTTTGTTCATCGCTGAAATCACCAGGTCTGATGTGGTCGAGTCACTTTATTTATCCAGCGCTCTTACAGCACAGAGTTTAAGTCACAGTCCAGCTTAAAGGATTAGTTCACTTTAAAACAGCTTTTGCTGATAATGTGCTCCCCCCATCCGAGATGTCCATGTGTTTCTTTCTTCAGTCGAAAAGAAATGAAGGTTTTTGATGAAAACATTCCAGGATTTTCTCCATATAATGGACTTCAATGGGGTCCAAACGGTCCAAGGTTCAGATGAGCGTTTCAGTGCAGCTTCATCAAAATGAACAAATCTTTTTTCGAGTCATTTCATTCATTTCGTTCGTTGAATGAACGAAATGACTTGAAAAAAAGATTCGTTCATTTTGATGAACGAGTTCGAACAGGAGAGTCACGAACGCGCATCACAGAACAGAGCAAGGCGAGCGTTTGTGCTTATAAAACTTAAACTTCTTTATTTATTTGTGAAATGACGCTGGTTTCGCTAGATAAGACCCTTATTCACCGTCTGGTGGCGTTTAAAGCCCTTTGAAGCTGCACTGAAACGCTCATCTGGACCTTGAGCCGTTTGGACCCCATTGAAGTCCATTATATGGAGAAAATCCTGGAATGTTTTCATCAAAAACTTTATTTCTTTTCGACTGAAGAAAGAAACACATGGACATCTCGGATGACATGGGGGGAGCACATTATCAGCAAAAGCGGCTTTAAAAGTGAACTAATCCTTTAAGTAAGTTCAGTGATGCTCATTTTTGTTGTAAA
>CM060633.1:38493408-38505908 GCA_030578275.1 Meda fulgida
AACCCTAATTATGAAACAATAAGCCAAAATTTTGACTTTTTTGTCATCATTATGACATAAAAGTAAATACGATATACTAAGTAAGTTATTAAAAACTTGAAATTATGACAACAATTGATTGTCGCAGTACCAGATCTGGCCGGCAGGTGTCAGTGATGTAAACGATGACGTCAATGTGCGGAAGTAAACAGACCGCGGCGCTTCATGTTCATGAAATGTATGATCCTCCGATCATGTATTAAATAATATATGACTATTTAATGATATAAGGTTAACAGTCCGAGCGTCACCAATCGTGCGCTTCACTGGCTCAGATCAGGGCAGCAGAAGAAAGCTGTGCTGGAAATATCATTGATTATTGATTATTGATGTGGGTTCAGGATGGCTGCGGGTTTCGCTCCGCCGAAGCTCAAAGACTTTATTCTCACAGAGAAACTGGGAAGCGGCACATACGCCACAGTTTATAAAGCTTTCAGAAAGGCGAGTGGTCATTCATAAGTGTGTGCTCGTGTGTTGTAGATGATCTGCGTGTTTGACGGAGTGTGTGCTTGTGTGTTGTAGATGATCTGCGTGTTTGACGGAGTGTGTGCTTGTGTGTTGTAGATGATCTGCGTGTTTGACGGAGTGTGTGCTTGTGTGTTGTAGATGATCTGCGTGTTTGACGGAGTGTGTGCTCGTGTGTTGTAGATGATCTGCGTGTTTGACGGAGTGTGTGCTCGTGTGTTGTAGATGATCTGCGTGTTTGACGGAGTGTGTGCTTGTGTGTTGTAGATGATCTGCGTGTTTGACGGAGTGTGTGCTTGTGTGTTGTAGATGATCTGCGTGTTTGACGGAGTGTGTGCTCGTGTGTTGTAGATGATCTGCGTGTTTGACGGAGTGTGTGCTCGTGTGTTGTAGATGATCTGCGTGTTTGACGGAGTGTGTGCTCGTGTGTTGTAGATGATCTGCGTGTTTGACGGAGTGTGTGCTCGTGTGTTGTAGATGATCTGCGTGTTTGACGGAGTGTGTGCTTGCAGGCCGACAGCAGGGAAGCTGTGGCTGTGAAGGTGGTCAGTAAGAAAAGTCTCAATAAAACCTCGATGGAAAATCTTCTGACTGAGATTGAGATCCTGAAGACGGTCCGTCATCCTCATATAGTGCAGCTCAAAGACTTCCAGGTACAGATTCCCTGCATTCAGTTCTGTGTGTGTTACACTGACCCATAACTCTCATCCCTGTGTGTGTGTGTGTCAGTGGGACGGCGATAACATCTATCTGATTCTGGAATGGTGTTCTGGAGGAGATTTGTCCAGTTTCATCCGCAGTCGACGGATTCTTCCGGAAAGAGTCGCGCGCCGTTGCCTACAGCAGATTGGTATGAAACAGATGACTGATACAGACTGAATCAGGTGAGAAAACAAGAGCCAGTGATGTTGTGTGTGTGTGTGTGTGTGTGTGTGTTTCAGCATGTGCTCTTCAGTTTCTTCACGAGAAGAACATCTCTCATCTGGACCTCAAACCTCAGAACATTCTGCTGAGTGGAAACGTATTAAAGCTCGCAGGTGAAACTTCATGTTTCAGCATCTCATGATTCCTGCATAACTGTGGAAATTTAAAATGGAAACACTTGATCTATTAAAGGATTAGTTCACTTTTAAAGCAGCTTTTGCTGATAATGTACTCCGCGTTCATGAAACGGTCACGCGTGACGAATGTGCGAGTCAGTGTTTACAAGTTGAACGCGCAAACAAAGTCAAACGCCGTTTACAAAAAAGGAAGTAAAAAGGTAAAACAACGATGTCGGGTGATTTTGAGCTTCGAGGAGAAGATGAGATGCAGTTTTACGTCTTTCTGAACCGGAACACACAGAGGAGAAGCGAGACCTTTCCAGCGTAAGTGCGTATTACGTGACGTCACGAACGCGCATCACAGAACAGAGCAAGGCGAGCGTTTGTGCTTATAAAACTGAAACTTTATTTATTTGTGAAATGACGCTGGTTTCGCTAGATAAGACCCTTATTCACCGTCTGGTGGCGTTTAAAGCTGCACTGAAACTGTCATCTGGACCTTGAACCGTTTGGACCCCATTGAAGTCCATTATATGGAGAAAATCCTGGAATGTTTTCATCAAAAACTTTATTTCTTTTCGACTGAAGAAAGAAAGACATGGACATCTCGGATGACATGGGGGCAAAAGCTGTTTTTAAAGTGAACTAATCCTTTAAGACTAACACTTTCTGTTCTCTTGTATATCTATTAAAAGAATACTGCGTTGGACTGAACTGAGACGTATTTGTCCTGTTGTCCGTTGCACTGCTTGTTGCTCTCCTCAACTGTAAGTCGCAGTGGATAAGAGCGTCTGCTAGATGATTCGATGTAAATGTGTGCAGATTTTGGATTTGCGCAGTACATGAGCCCGTGGGACGAGCAGCACGCGCTCCGCGGCTCTCCGCTCTACATGGCTCCAGAGATGGTGTGTCGCCGGCATTACGACGCGCGCGTGGACCTGTGGTCCGTCGGGGTCATTCTGTACGGTGAGATCACCCAATCTAAGGTCAGATTGTGAACGTTCGTGTTAGTTGCTCCCCAACATTCTTCAAAATATCTATCTGATAATAATCATAAATGTTTCTTGAGCATCAGATCATCATATTAGAGTGATTTCTGAAGGATCATGTGACACTGCAGTAATGATGCTGGAAATGCAGGAATAATCACAGGAATACATTAGTTCACTACAGACAGTCCTTCCAGAAAAATGCAGGTTTTTTGTGATTGTTGCGGGCAAAAATCGTTGATTATGCGGCACGTTTTCTTAAAAAATGCGGATGGAATATGCGGGATATTTACGCAATTTTATGGGGTGAAATCGCGTGAACTTGCAAAAACTGTGGTTTGATGAAAAAGAGAAAAGTGATTCCCCTGTTCTCACTGGAATACTGCCTTCATGTAGAGTCACCTCTTCTTCCTCCTATGATGAGCGCATCTACAGCACAGAAACTGCTGGAATATTGAAGTCCTCATCTTGATTTATGTAATAAACACATGCCTCAAACTTACAAAACATGGATGAGTCAAACCAGTTCTGTAGCTTCACAAAAGGAATATGCTACAACTTCTGTAAAAATGAATAAATCAAATATAAAAAAATAAAAGGTGTGCTTCCTGTTTGACAGTTCTGTTCAAATAAGTGCTTCCATCCAATGCACACAGTGCAATCTCTCACTGTAACGTCATTTACATCATGTGATATCATCATGTCTTTTGCGCTTATTTCTGCTGGGAAACGAGACTGATTTGCAGCTTCATCATCATGGCTTCATCGTTTGCAGCTTTTCGATGATGTTCACGTCGCTTAATTACGTCACTTCATAACGTTCTCATGGCAACAGGGGGGGGCTGCTCGTGTGTGAAGTAAACACAACATTTTTCAACTTTCTGCTAAGATATATGTGACTTTTTTGCAACGAATATGCGGGGATTATGAAATCATGCAAGCCCCGCATATTTTGCGCGGAAATCTGCAATTTATGCGGCAAAAGTGCGGCGAATTTGGAAAAATGCGGCCCCCGCATAAATATGCGGACTTTGGCAGATTATGCATTAAATTATGCGATCGCATAATCGTGTTTTTCTGGGGGACTGATTAGGGATGCACGATATATCGGCCACCATATCGGTATCGCAAATGTATGTTACTTTACAATGTTATCGTTATCGGTCTGATAAGAAAATTTTGCCGATATATTAAAGCTGATAAATAATGTATTATTTCCTTCAGCTGAGACTCTTCAGATGCGACTGTTACACATGATGGGTTTGAAGTGCTTGAAATATGATTGGAATCACACCAAAAAAGGAAAATATGGTTCAGTGCGACGAGTCTGTCATATCGGCTGCATAAAATCATCATGAGAACATTATAATTGTGTTTGGGACGTGGCTTTTAATGCTGAGACTTTGGTTTTTGTAATCAGGCTCTCAAAAATTATGTAAAAATGTGGATTTAGATTTATCAGCCAATATATCGGTTATCGGCTTTCAAATATTAAGAATTATCGGTATCGGACAAAAATTTCATATCAGTGCATCTCTAAAACAGCCGTTTTACAATATAATAAAATTGAACTGTTTTTACTGTATTTTTAGTCAAATAAACGCAGCCTTGGTGACGGTTTCAAAAGCATTTCAAAATCTGAATTATTCCAAAGTTTTTGAACGCCAGTGTGTGTGTGTGTGTGTGTGTGTGTGTTTCTGAGGGCAGAAGCTTTATTTGGACGAGCTCCGTTTGCCTCTCGCTCATTCGCTGAACTGGAAGAGAAGATCCGCAGCGAGAGACCCGTCGAGGTGAGACTGTTTACAGATTACAAACAGCTTCTGGAACAGCAGCACATGTGGGCGGGGCTTGATTGTGTCTGATTAAACACAATATTCCGTAAACAAATTAGAGTTGTTAAGTGTAATTTCAAGGGGCTCCTGTACACCTGCATTCTCTCTGCCAGCACTAGATGGCGCAGTTGTTCCAGACATTGACATAATGTGCTCTGTGTGTGTGTGTGTGTGTGTTCATGAGGACAGAAATATGTATAATGATATGGGTCTTACAACATGAACGAGATTTATGAGGACACATCCTGAGTCTTCGTATTTCAAATGGCTTTAAAAACACTAAACAGTGTTTTATTAAAAATGTAAGAATGCATAAAGTTTTTGTGTTGGGCAGGTTTAGGGGTCGGGTTAGTGTGTGTGTGTGTGTGTGTGAGATGGGTAGCTTTATGTGTCAGATTATTGTGTGTGTGTGTGTGTGTGTGTTGGGCAGGATTAGGGGTCGGGTTATTATGTGTGTGTGTATGTTGGGTAGGTTTAGTGTGTCAGATTAGTGTGTGTGTGTGTGATGGGTAAGTTTAGTGTGTGTGTGTGTGTTGGGCAGGTTTAGGGGTCAGGTGTGTGTGTGTGTGTGAGATGGGTAGCTTTATGTGTCAGATTATTGTGTGTGTGTGTGTGTGTTGGGCAGGTTTAGGGGTCAGGTTAGTGTGTGTGTGTGTTGGGCAGGTTTAGGGGTCAGGTTAGTGTGTGTGTGTGATGGGCAGGTTTAGGGGTCAGGTTAGTGTAGGGGAATAGAATATACAGTTTGTTCAGTAGAAAAACAATTACGCCTATGGAATGTTCTCACAAGTATAGCAAAACAAACCTGTGTGTGTGTGTGTGTGTGTGTGTAGCTGCCGCCCGGAGCCAGAGTTTCCCGAGACTGTCGAGATCTGCTGCTGCGGTTGCTGGAGAGAGACCCGGACACGCGCATCTCCTTCCACGAGTTCTTCCTTCATGCGTTCGTGGATCTGGAGCACATGCCCAGCGCAGAGAGCCTCGCCAAGGCCGTGAGTTCATCACACACACACACACACACACACACACACACACACACACACACTCACACTCACACTCACACGTTTATTTTAGAGCTGAAGTGGCAAAAACGCTCGTCGCTAGTGTCAGACCGAACACGAGTGTCGCGCAGATCCAGTTATATTAAACTTGTTTATTTAGAGCCTTGCTGTCACTGCCGGATTCACTCAGATATTGATTAGAGATGCTTGATATATTGGTGTCGATAATGTTAATGTTATCGTTATCGGCCCGATAAGAAAATGCGGCCGATATATTAAAGCCGATAATATAGTCATATATTCAACTACAAGTATAATGTATCATCTCCTTCCGCTGAGACTCTTCAGATGCTGTTCAACACGAGCGTTTTAAATTGCTTAAAATATGATTGAAATCACTTCAAAAAAGGAAAATACAGTTCAGTGAAACAAACCTGTCATATAGTCAATGTAAAACTATGAGAACATTATAATAGTGTGTTTGGGACGTGGCTTTTAATGGGGAGACTTTAGCTTTTGGAATCAGCCTCTCAAAAATAAAACAAGAATCGGTCAATATATCGGATATGGGCTTTCAGATATCAAGATCGGTTGTGGATATGGGCCAGAATGCATCTGTGATGAGCTGTTGTGTCCCGCAGAAAGCGCTGGTGACGCAGGCGGTGCAGAAGGACCAGGACGGGCAGCGCCCCGCGGCACTATCCCTGTACTGTAGTGCCCTCGAACACTTCGTTCCTGCCATTCACTGTAAGACTCGAGCGCTGCTTCTCTGACATACGACACCGCGATCCCCACCTCACGACGCCTCTGTGCTTTCAGATGAGACGGACAGACTGAGGAAAGAAGCGCTGAGACTGAAGGTGACTCTCGAAACCCGTGAGAACCCGTGAGATCGCCAGCCGACACTCATCTTTATTGTTCTCTCAGGTGAATCAGTACGTGTCTCGAGCCGAGGAGCTCAAGGCTCTGGTCCGATCCGACAATAAAATCACTTTTGAGGCGGCAAAATCCACCAGGAACATGTTAATAGGTAACCAGTTCCACACTACACATGTCTAACCAGGGTTCATACACGTGCTTGCTTCTGAAAACACATGAAAAGTCCTGGAAAACACATGAAAAGTCCTGGAAAACACATGAAAAGTCCTGGAAAGTCCTGGAAAACACATGAAAAGTCCTGGAAAACACATGAAAAGTCCTGGAAAACACGTGAAAAGTCCTGGAAAACACGTGAAAAGTCCTGGAAAACACATGAAAAGTCCTGGAAAACAGGCATATTTTTGAAGAGGTACTTGAAAAGTTTCTTGAATTATGGAAATTTCCCAGAGAAAAAACATACTATCTTTTAATATATAATTTCATTCTTCAGGTCAATCATATATAAATGTAAAAAGTCAGTTTGAGTAATCTGAAGTGAAACATCAGATACCATATATGTAATTTTTGTTTTTAAAAAAATAATGAAGATATTGTTTGATAAGTGCTGATTGTTGTGGCAAGCCGTTTTAGCTTAAATTCTTCCCAGCGTTTATTTGTTGTAATTGTATTGTTACTAGTAAGAATTACAATTACAGAGCTCTACAAATTAATTTTTACTAGTAAAAAAACAAATTAAAGAGATGTATAATTGTAGAGCTCTCTAATTGAATTCTTACTAGTAAAAATACCATTACGACGAGTATCGCTGGGAACAATTTAAGCTAAAACGGCTTGCCATAGATTGTAGTCCTTAAAATCCAAAGTAGTAGTGCTTAAAGTCTTGGAATTTCATTTGGCAGAATCTGTGAACCCTTCTGACATCATGTGTTACTGTGTGTAACACACACACACACCCTTCTGACATCATGTGTTACTGTGTGTAACACTCACACACACACACACACACACACACCCTTCTGACATCATGTGTTACTGTGTGTAACACTCACACACACACACCCTTCTGACATCATGTGTTACTGTGTGTAACACTCACACACACACACCCTTCTGACATCATGTGTTACTGTGTGTAACACTCACACACACACACACACCCTTCTGACATCATGTGTTACTGTGTGTAACACTCACACACACACACACACACACCCTTCTGACATCATGTGTTACTGTGTGTAACACTCACACACACACACACCCTTCTGACATCATGTGTTACTGTGTGTAACACTCACACACACACACACACACACCCTTCTGACATCATGTGTTACTGTGTGTAACACTCACACACACACACACACACACACACACACCCTTCTGACATCATGTGTTACTGTGTGTAACACTCACACACACACACACACACCCTTCTGACATCATGTGTTACTGGGTGTAACACTCACACACACACACACACACACACACACACACACTCTTCTGACATCATGTGTTGCTGTGTGTAACACTCACACACACACACCCTTCTGACATCATGTGTTACTGTGTGTAACACTCACACACACACACACACACACACACACACCCCCTTCTGACATCATGTGTTACTGTGTGTAACACACACACACACACCCTTCTGACATCATGTGTTACTGTGTGTAACACACACACACACACACACCCTTCTGACATCATGTGTTACTGTGTGTAACACACACACACACACCCTTCTGACATCATGTGTTACTGTGTGTAACACACACACACACACACACCCTTCTAACATCATGTGTTACTGTGTGTAACACACACACACACACACACACACACACACACACACACACCCTTCTGACATCATGTTACTGTGTGTAACACACACACACACACACACACACACACACCCTTCTGACATCATGTGTTACTGTGTGTAACACACACACACACCCTTCTGACATGTGTTACTGTGTGTAACACACACACACACACACACACTTCTGACATCATGTGTTACTGTGTGTAACACACACACACACCCTTCTGACATCATGTGTTACTGTGTGTAACACACACACACACACCCTTCTGACATCATGTGTTACTGTGTGTAACACACACACACACCCTTCTGACATCATGTGTTACTGTGTGTAACACACACACACACACCCTTCTAACATCATGTGTTACTGTGTGTAACACACACACACACACACACCCTTCTGACATCATGTGTTACTGTGTGTAACACACACACACACACACACACCCTTCTAACATCATAACCAGCAGATTCTGTTAACTCCCCAGAACTGTGCCGAGATCAGCCTCGTTTGCTGGGCGCTCTGGAGGTAGCGTCCACTGCTGTGGCCCGGGTAAGGGGTATAGTCACTCATTTATACTAATATATGATATATAATTTATACTAAATAATGCTAATTTTACATTTTAAATGGCATAATCATTTGTTGACAAACAAGTATTCATTACTTCAATGAGCTCATTGTTTCTGTCTTAAATTATTACATTGTTTAAATAAATAAATTTGAGCTAACTCTGATTTTGTACATTTCTGAAATACATAACTCAGTCTCTTCTGATAACAGATCACTGTAAACTGTAATGTGGACTCTGCGTTTCTGTAAAGATGCTTTGAAATGTGTATTGTGAAAAGCGCTTTACAATTAAACAGTGTTGGGGAAAGTCACTTAGTAATGCATTACAATATTGGGTTACTCCCAAAAAAAGTAACTTACTCACCTGGGCTTGCACACACACACACACACACACACACACACACACCTCCTCACTTTATTCCTCTCAACAAGAGAGCTGTCAGTCAATAAATGTGAAAAAGTAACTTAGAAATATTGTTATAAATTGGAAAAGTAATGTGTTACTTTACTAATCACTTGAAAAAGTAATCTGATTACATAACTCAAGTTACATGTAATGAGTTACCCCCCCAAACTGCAAATAAATGTGAATTGAATTGACATGTCATGTGAGTTGCAGTGTTGCATGATGGGTAATGGAGTTGCGATGGGCTGTGTGTGCAGGAGGAGAGCGGAGCGGAGGACTACGACACTCTTGATTTATACCAGCAGAGTTTGGGCGAACTACTCCTGGCACTGGCTGGTAGAGTCACACACACACACACACACACACACACACGAAACACCCCAGTCCAGATGTGGCGATGATTGTGTGCCAGGACGGCGTGTGTGGTGCGACCTCGCTGCCATCTGGATCTCATTGAGATCAGCTCTCAGTGTTGTTAAATGCTGAAACAAATGAAACTGTTATCTCTTAAACACTCGAGGCCTGAGGATGAAGTGACTCTTTCACTGCAGGAGTTTCAGCCGCGGCGCTAATGCCAGCGCTAGGCTAATCGAAACACAGACGCTCCAGGGCTCGACGTGCCAGACTCTGGCATAATAAGCTGCTTGTGAAACGTTTCTTCATTACTCAGTTTTTAAGGCCGTTTACACCCAGGACGATAACGATAAAGATAATGATAACTATATAGAGAAACGATGTCGTTGGGATCACTTTCGCCATGATTTTTTTCTGGCTGTTGAACGATAAAACACTGACAGCCAATCAGAATCGATTCTAATTTAACGGCTCGCGCATTTGAAATATCGTACTACATTGCGGAGAAGTTAATCGCGAGTCCAGAAAAATCAGAAAACAATCGTTCATACTCTCTGAATAGCCGGTGAAGTACCTCAGGTACCGACGCTCGTTGTCTCGCTTCCTTTGAAGTTGTGTTAAAAAAAAAAGACGTGATTTTTATTCCCGTATATTGACAACATCAGCTAAATTCAGTGTTAGATAATTAGCTCGATTACACGAGCTTCTCTGCATGCTGAGGACATCTGCTGGCTAAAGCCTGTAAGTGCAACTAGAACAGCAGAAACATGCGCTGTTCACACTGACACCGCAGCGCACGAGCTAGCATAAACACTGCTATCGTTCGCTAGTGTGGACGCAAATATAGTTATCGCTATCGTTAATGCTCTTGGTGTGAACGGCCTTTACTCCTGCTCTTGTAGTGTCAGGGGTTTGAAGGTCTAGGAGGGAAAGTTATGAAATATGGCACAGAGATAGGGGACCGTCTGAACGATAACCATCGCTAACTCAATCGCTCTAGCGCCACCAACTGTACAAAGTTGCACTCGTGTTTATGTTAATAACTTTTGAACCATAAGGGCTAGAAACAAAATCATTTTCTCGTCTTAATCCTTGGCTTGAGATTATTCTATTGCGCCGTATGATTGTAATTTTAACCAGAATTTTCTGTCGTAAAATGTTTTACGCCATTTTGAATTTTTCTTGAACTCCGAACCAGATCTTCAGACCATGCTGACAAAAAACTATGGAATTTTACAGTGTTATTTTCGTCAACGACATCAAGATTTTTTTTTATGTCACAGTAGTTAAATCTGTATCTCTATTGCATATTCAAACTTTAAAATCATTAATATTAACAGGTTAATAGATGTTTTCTCTGGGAGTTTATAGTGGGTTTGAAAATTTTAGAGAAATTCTAATGCATTACAATTTAACCAAACCCATCAGATCTAGATTTATCCGACTAAAATCTTATTGTATTTCGTCGACTTAAATTAAAACAATTTAGATGACTAAAATATGACTAAAACTAAATCAAAATTTGCTGTCAAAATTAACTCAAAATATAACTAGATTCATCAGACCGTTCTCGAATAATGTGCAAGCGAATTCGACGAAGAGCACGCTAAAATGAACGTGAGGCTATATCTCCGCAACACTTTAGCATATTCTGACCAAAGTTGGTGTGTGTTTTAACATCCATGACCTGAGGGTACCTGCACAGTTTCGGCACAGTGCCACCTAGTGGTCAGGAGATATGGACATTTTTGTTTAAAACTTCTGAACGGTTTGGCCAAAAATCACTCAACTGGTCTCTTTAGATGGTGAATTTTGTCTTAAAATGCTATATTTTACTAACACATTGGTGTATCATAACGAAACTCAATGTGTCTTCGGCACCATGACCTTTACAGTACTCAAAATGTTTCCTTTGACGCTGTGGTCAAAAGTTATAATGAAATTTCCAAAAATGTTAATAACTTTTGATGAAATTAGGCTATTGTAATGAAATTTAAACGTCTTAAGAACCTACTTTTTCAAACTTCTCCTAGACTGTTTGTTCGATTTTCATCAAATTTGTTTGTTCGATTTTCATCAAATTCGAGTCAGATCATCATCAGACGATGCTGGCAAAAAGATATGGTTTTCGTGATGATGGAAGAAACCGGTTTTGTACACCGCATCAACAAAGTTGACGGCATGATGCTAAAACGACTGTATCTCTAAAATGCTTTGGCATATTGTCACCTGACTCTGACCACACCACATTAATTTACTTACAGCGCCACCTGTTGGTCGAAAATGATAAACTATTAAATCATTACTAGTGACTGTTTGCATGATTTTTCAGGCATTGTGGGTAAAATCATCTTAATATGTCTTTAATTGCTCACTGTTGCAACTACATTGGTGGTTGCTGTGTTGTGTGGTGTAGTAGATGACAGCTGAAGTGTGTGTGTGTGTGTGTGTCTCCAGCTGAAGCCCACGGCCGGCGCAGAGAACTCCTCCACAGCGAGGTGAGAGATCAGTGTTTACGAGTGTTTATTCTGGACGGGTCAAACCCCACACGACTCTCATCAGCTCGCATGCATCAGACACATCATACAGAGCGCGTTTAGGCCAGGCCCACACCGGGGGGGCAATCCCACAATCCCGCCGCCTCCACTGACTCGTTTTGTGGAGCTTTTCCTAAAAATTTAGGACTTATAACGAAAAACAAACCCAGAAATACGCTTTTATAAGCCGTCGAGCTCAAAGAACGAGTGTTTAAAGACACAGAAGTCGATTCAGGCAACGTGTCATATTACTCTGAGAACTAACACACACTCACACACACACACTCGCACACACACTCACTCACTCACTCACACACACACTCACACACACACACACTCGCACACTCACTCACTCACTCACTCACACACACACTCACACACACACTCTAACACACACACTCTAACACACACACACTCGCACACTCACTCACTCACACACACACTCACTCACTCACTCACACACACACATACTCACTCACTCACACACACACTCACTCACTCACTCACACACACACATACTCACTCACACACACACTCACTCACT
>CM060633.1:38510908-38548408 GCA_030578275.1 Meda fulgida
CACACCGAGCTTCAAACACTCGTTCACACACACGTTCACACACACCGAGCTTCAAACACTCGTTCACACACACGTTCACACACACCGAGCTTCAAACACTCGTTCACACACACGTTCACACACACCGAGGTTCAAACACTCGTTCACACACACCGAGCTTCAAACACTCGTTCACACACACGTTCACACACACCGAGCTTCAAACACTCGTTCACACACACGTTCACACACACCGAGCTTCAAACACTCGTTCACACACTCGTTCACACACACCGAGCTTCAAACACTCGTTCACACACTCGTTCACACACACCGAGCTTCAAACACTCGTTCACACACTCGTTCACACACACCGAGCTTCAAACACTCGTTCACACACACCGAGCTTCAAACACTCGTTCCTGATCAAACCCCAGAATAACGCGTGCGCACGTTACGGTTCTCCTCGAGTCCAGATCCTGAAGCAACAGTGCTGAGCAATACTCGAGAACTACTGATGAACATCACCGTAACGACTCACTTTAGGGATCGCAAAAAAAATTATACTGCAACTTTTCTGAAATGTTTAAATATGCAAATGAGGCTTTATCTACTTAAATATGCACTAATTTGCATGCATTTCCAGAACAGAAATCAGATCATTGGATAAAGCCAGATTCATAATTCATGTTTGATTTTGTTTAAAGGTTTTTCCAGAGGGGATTTTGGATATAAATCAGAAAATACTGTCAAACATATGAACACATTTTCACCATGTTTGTAGGAATGAAATATTGTATAAATGAATGAAACCTTCAGAATATAGATATGAATGAAACGGTGTAAAGTGGAGATTTCTGGAACTCTCCGCCTTTAAAGATTGAGACTGAAATCTACAGACGCTGAAAGATCAAGTGCAATAAAATAAACAGATAATGTGTGTGTGGGTGTTTTCTGTCCACTAGTCTGAAAGAAGACGAATGTTATGGAAGAAAACTTGAGCGGTGAATGAAAACTGTGTTTTTGCCTGCAGTGTCTCGCTTTAATAACATTTTGTATTTAGATATGGAATATGATTTTATACCAATCTCAGTAATTAACTAAATGAGCTTTGTACGCTTTGATGGATATCTGATTCACATAATAAAAGATTGGTAACACTTTAGTTTAGGGTCTATTCTGTCTGTTAAGTTGCTTATTATGCATATTAATACGACATTGGCTAATACAGCACATAATAATACTTTATTCTGCATGACAATAGTCTACATCCATTAATCACCATACCTAAACTACTTTACAAACTATTAATAAGCTGTAATTATGTGTTTATTGAGGCAAAAGTTGCAGTTAATAAACTAAAGTGTGAGTGAAATATCTAGTTAAAATACTGTTCACTGGTTTTGGGAGTAAATATTCCCTGTTTTTCAGCTTCACATGACAAATTAAGTGTGCATTTCAGCATGACTTTTATTTTCTTCCACAATGCATAAATAAATTCTTTTTCTGTACAAAGTTTGTGCAACTTCAATAACCTTTAAGAACTGAAGAAATACTGAAGCAGAAACACAGTCTACACAAGCACACAGAAATGAGGAGTTCCGACATCAGACGCATTCAGTTTCATCATCCGTAACGCACGATTCCCTCCCGTGACATCATGGTAATTAACCTGGAGGCCACTGCGAAAAGGCCTTTCTTACTTATCTTGTAAATGCTTTTAAGATTTTTTTTTAGATATTTGGACGGGGAAACAACACATAAACACTAAGTAAAATGACATAACTTCTATCTAGTTTCCTGATAAAAAAAGAAGAAAAAATGAAGTGAGTTTCTGCTTAAAACATGCAAAATTATCTGCCAATGACGTAAGAAATAATAATAAAAAAACTTTTAATAACAAAAAATCTGAATTCAAATGGAAAAAATAAAATCTGAATTAAAAAAACTTAATTCAAATGAACAAAAAAATCTTAATAAAAAAAATCTGAATTCAAATGGAGAAAATAAAATCTGAATTCAAATGAAAAAAATTAAATCTGAATAAAAAAAAAACTTAATTCAAATAATAAAATCTGAATTCAAATGAAAAAAGATATTAATTCAAATAGAAAAAAGAAAAATCTGAATTCAAATGGAAAACAAGATTATTTTTCTTACCACATTGGCAGATAATTTTGCTTTTTTAAGCAAAAACTCACTTAATTTTTTTATTTTTATCAGGAAACAAGACAGAATTTCTTATGTAATTTTACTAATCTAGTAAATGCTTCTTGATTTTAAGAATTTCTAGATATTTGGACTGGAAAAAAGAAAAACGCTAAGTAAGAAAAGCATTTTTTGCAAGATTTGCATTCACGTACTTGCGTAGAGTACGTTTCTGATCTCAGAGTTTACATAAACTCATTAGACATGACTAATAATTCATTATATGCAAAGAAAGAACGTTTGAAATTGAAAACCACTGAAATCAAATATTAACTTGAACATTGAACAGACATTTCTCGTGCACTTTTCCAGCATTCGTGGACAGAGACGTTTCGAGATTCGAGGTTTCTGATCGTCCAACAGATCAGAGGAAAAGCCCAAGCAAACTGAAGTGTGTGTGAGACTGCGAACAGCTTCTGAAGGGCCTCTTCTCGTAAATGAGGCTCTTGATCCCCAAAGCGGCTCCTTTATGAGATGCGCACTGCAAATATTTGAGTAAGTTGCGAGTACAATGAGAGTCTGCTGGTATAAGAGCTCGACACACGTTCACTCCTGGTCTCTAAACACACACTTGAAGAGCCACGACACGCTGAAATCATAGCAAACACTGCGAAGAGTTCATGTCCCGCACACCTTGAGGCTGCTGAGATTCACAGGCCTGACGAGTCGATGCTGATCCACGATAGCTGAGATTCACAGGCCTGACGAGTCGATGCTGATCCACGATAGCTGAGATTCACAGGCCTGACGAGTCGATGCTGATCCACGATAGCTGAGATTCACAGGCCTGACGAGTCGATGCTGATCCACGGTTACTGAGATTCACAGGCCTGACGAGTCGATGCTGATCCACGATAGCTGAGATTCACAGGCCTTACGAGTCGATGCTGATCCACGATAGCTGAGATTCACAGGCCCGACGAGTCGATGCTGATCCACGATAGCTGAGATTCACAGGCCCGACGAGTCGATGCTGATCCACGGTTACTGAGATTCACAGGCCTGACGAGTCGATGCTGATCCACGATAGCTGAGATTCACAGGCCTTACGAGTCGATGCTGATCCACGATAGCTGAGATTCACAGGCCCGACGAGTCGATGCTGATCCACGATAGCTGAGATTCACAGGCCTTACGAGTCGATGCTGATCCACGATAGCTGAGATTCACAGGCCTGACGAGTCGATGCTGATCCACGATAGCTGAGATTCACAGGCCTGACGAGTCGATGCTGATCCACGATAGCTGAGATTCACAGGCCTGACGAGTCGATGCTGATCCACGATAGCTGAGATTCACAGGCCTTACGAGTCGATGCTGATCCACGATAGCTGAGATTCACAGGCCTGACGAGTCGATGCTGATCCACGGTTACTGAGATTCACAGGCCTGATGAGTCGATGCTGATCCACGATAGCTGAGATTCACAGGCCTGATGAGTCGATGCTGATCCACGATAGCTGAGATTCACAGGCCTGATGAGTCGATGCTGATCCACGATAGCTGAGATTCACAGGCCCGACGAGTCGATGCTAATCCACGATAGCTGAGATTCACAGGCCTGACGAGTCGATGCTGATCCACGATAGCTGAGATTCACAGGCCCGACGAGTCGATGCTGATCCACGATAGCTGAGATTCACAGGCCTGACGAGTCGATGCTGATCCACGATAGCTGAGATTCACAGGCCTGACGAGTCGATGCTGATCCACGATAGCTGAGATTCCGTGTGAGTTTGTTGTGTGCAAAACGATTCACAGAAGAAAAGGTTCCATGTAGAATCGTAAAGGGTTCGGGATCAATGCATTAATTTAGTTGTAAGTCATTTTGTAATTACATTTTATGAATTAAGCAGCTCGTAAACATGCTTTTCAAAACAAGACATTCGCATTTTTTGGAATAAAGGCTTCTTTAAAATTGAGTCTAGAACCGTTTAATATTTAACCTTTTTTGGTTACATTTTATTTCGATGTTCCAGTTTAGATATTCTACTAACTATAAGTAACTACTAGCTCTCTTTAGAGTATTAGTTGACCGTCGGCTTTAACACTGCAAACAAGCACAACTATCTGCCAATGGGGTAAGAACAATAATCTTAATTCAAATGGAAAACAAGAACTAAATTGACATAAAAATGAAATTTATCCAAATAAAGTGTAACCAATTTAGTGTTTGTGATCTCAAGTTGTGTGCATAGTGTTTAAAACTCTCCAGATTTGAAGCAGTGTCGTGTGTTCCAGCGGTTTCACTCCATCACATGTACAGTCTCAAACGCAGCGAGAACGAACAGCAAAACCACGAGTTGAGAAAGAGCCGAAACGCTCGAACTCGACATCACCGCATCGCTCGCCTCGCTCCCCGGTTTCACCTCGTAATCCTCGTCCTCGTACGCGTCGTCGTGTTCCACGCCGGGATCTCCGATCAAACACAGTTTCACCATGTTCTGTTTCACAACCTCACAAAATGGCCGCCCGAGGCCGTCGCACACGCAGGTGTTTAGCAAGACGCCGTTCGGCATTAGCAGAAGTTCCTCGATGGTGGACCGGCACTGCGACGAACACTTTCTCCCGTTGAACAGTTGCCCACAGTGGGACAGATACGCCAGCAGAGCCGCGTAACACGCGGGATCGTCCTCACAGCGCCGGCGCGCTTCAGTGCAACCCATGCTATCGGCTCCGCTAGGATGAGTGCGCGGGAGACAGGGATCGATGGCTCGTTTAGCGCTCAGGCACTCGGGATCTTTCTCGCAGGAGCATCTCTCCAGATCCGGCCCGGATCCGGTTTGGTTGAGGCGGATTAGCGCGCTAATACAGTGGCTAGGACACTGGCGGCGTTCCCCGCGGATGTTCCCGTCGCATGCGCTCAGGTACTGGTTATACGCTAGCTCACACTCGCGCTCCTCGTGACACCTGACTAGCGCCTGCCAGCAAACCAGCTGAGCGTCCAGAGTCATCATCACAAACCAGATGACTGCCGCCAAGATGATCTTCATGTCTGAGCTCAGATGCATGTGCGCATAGGTCCGGTTCTCATGCACGACGCCGGGGGAATAAAGTGCATCGCGGTCTCAGCGAGAAGTCATGCATTTAGTCCATAATTAAGCTTTTTAGCCTTGCAATCAGTTCAATCCGCTGCCATCCGAGTGCATTCTCTGTCTTGAGTGAGAATCCTCCTCCGTTTTGGGTTTTATATTGTTTTGAGTGAGAATTGCAAAAACTTCAGTTAGTTTTGGCAAGAAAAGTCACGCATTTACTCCTCAATGAAGCTTTTCGATCAGCCGGTCAGTTCAACCCGCTGCTGTCCGAGTGCATTCTCTGTATCTTCATGAGAATCCTCCTTTTGCGTTGCAATGCATCAGAGAAAAGTCATGCATTTATCCTCCACAATGAAGCTCTCAGTTCAATCCGCTGCTGTCCGAGTGCATTCTCTGTATCTTCAAGAGAATCCTCCAGTATGAGGTTTGTATGTTGTTTTGAGTGAGAATCCTCCTTTCTCGTGTTGTTTTGAGTGTTTTCTGCTCTTAAAGAGCTGTTACGGCTTCATGCTGCATGTCTTTGTCCCTCCGACTCTTTCACGCTCGGCTGTGCATTTACACACACACACACACACACACACACGACCCCTCCTCCGAAACCCTCCTCTCTTTATTATTCATTCTCTTGTTCTATTGGCTGTAAACGCGGGATTTCATCCATAGAAACGCCATTTTTGGCAAAGCTCACCTCCTGAACGGGATAAATAAAATGTTTATAAATTTTATGAAGCTTGCGAGCTGTGTGGTCTCTCGCTCTCTCTCTCTCTCTGCGTGAGATTACAAAACCCTGTCAGGACAGAGAGAGAGCGAGAGAGAGAGAAACACACACATTCCTCTGTTGGAAGCTCAACATCTGCAAACCACTTCTTCAATTTAAAGCGCAGAAAAACAAATCTGTTTCTCTTTAGCACAAACCCAAGAACAAGCCCCTGTATAAACGACTCACTCCCGGTGGGTTTTCATCCCCCGTTCCTCTCCGGCTGCGTTCGGGTGTTTTAATCGCGCCCCGGTGGAAGAGAAAAGGCCACAAAAGTGTTTTCTGGACCGTTTCAGCCTCTTTGTGTGCGCCTGGCCATGCAGCAGCCCAGAGGAACGCCAATAGAGAGACTTTCCACAACAATATATTTACTGCTCTGTCCTTTCACTGCGCACTTGAGATCAGGCATTCTCTGCTATTCAGATGGAAAACACTGGGATTGAAGAGGAGAAACTATGCAAAACCGCAACCATCCCCGGAGTCTGTTACAGGACAAAAGCTGTGGAGGAAACCGTGTGTAGGGGCTAGTTGTCACAGTCTTCAGATTGGTCACTCTCTGAAAGTGACTCTGTGAGCCAGAAAACAACAAATGCTTGTTGTCTGTTGTGTGGACGGACATTTCTGCCACATTAGGGGGAAAACATCATGCTTTGGTAAATCATGAGTAATGAAATAAAAAGTTAGGACTATGACAATTCAGTTATTATATATAATTATGAGACAAAAATCTAAATTGACTTAAAAATGAATTTTTGAGATAAAAAGTCAAAATTGTGAGTCATATTGTGTCCAATTTATGGCATTACAAGTCATAAATATAAAATAAAAAGTCAAAATGATGACATCAAAATATGAAAAAAGTTTAATTGTGTCATAAAAAGTCTAAATTATGACAAAGCAAAAGTGTGACAAAAAGTTGTAATTGAGATAAAAAGTCAAAATTGTGAGTCATAATTGTGTCATAAAAAGTCCAAAAAATGGCATAATAAGTCATAAATATAACATAAAAAGTCAAAATGATGACACAAGTCCTCAAAATTATGACTTAAGTCAAAATAATGACATCAAAATATGAAAAAAGTTATAATTAAAATATAAAAAGTCTAAATTATGACATAAAGCAAAATTGTGACAAAAAGTTAGTTGGGACCAAAAATCTATATTGACATAAAAAAAAAAATCATAAAAGTCAAAATTATGACACAAGTCATCGAAATAATGACAGTCAAAATGATCACTGAAAAAGTTGAAATCATGACACAATTATGACAAAAAGTTCAAATTGTCACAAGAAATCATAATTTTGACAAGTCGAAATTATAACAAAAAGTCAAAATTAGGACATAAAAAGCCAAAATTATGAGATAAAAAAAATCTAAATCTAAATCATTTTATGTCACAATTATGATTTACAAGCATGATTTTTTTATGTGGTGAAAATGTCAAAATCCCAATATCACCATAATTCTGTACAAATAATTTCAGTTGGGTGTAAATAAACCCTCCCCTTTGCTTCCTCAGTCTCTGCCTGTTCTTGAAACTGTATTACCTGCAGCTCTCGTGTTTATGATGAACCGCTTGTCGTGTTCCTCATTTGTAAGGGGCTTTGGATGAAATCGTCTGCTAAATGAATAAGTGTAAATGTAAACAGAATCAGTGAGGTAAAATACACTAAATCACAGCTGGGTAATTGACATGACAAGTAGTTAAACTGCATCTAAAACAGTTTCAAAGAACATTATAATAGTTGTAGAAATGCTGTACGTGTGCATGAGAAACTCGGTCACACTGCAGGGCAATTGAACTTCAAAACAGCTAAAAGTGATTAAAAAAACATGACATTTACCTACACTGGATGTTCGTTTGTCAAAAGGTTATTTGTTACGTCAAATACCCACCTATACACTTCCTGATGAGAGCTGTATTAGTGTGAGTGCAGCGTTTGTTTCTGCGGCCCGAGATCGCCACCTACAGGTCACATACGGCACTGCATGATCACACAAAGCCTGAAATCATATCACATGCATCATAATCTTTGTACAAATATATTTATTACACTTTCAACAGTCAAAAATCAGCAAGGTCTGGAAATTACAGAAGAATAATTACATGAATGCATCACATTGGTAATTACGTTACTTATGCAGCGGAAACAACTATCGGGGGCATAAGTAAAATAAACACCACTCATGCCATTAATAAAGAAATAAATATACAATAATCTTACGGGTAAAATAAAATACAGCTTTTTTCTTCACATGAACTGGCTATTAGCTCTGTCCTTTAGATCAGAGAGGGTAATATTAATATTGCTTTATGTTGTTTCGCTTATTGCTCCTTCACTCAAAACCCAAATCCCTGTATGGCTTCATTCATAAACACAGAACATGAACTCCTTCATTCTCACCTCAACAGAAGATCATTATTCCCAGACAGCAACATAGTGTCGGCTCAGATCCGGCCCATATGTGGATTCCACGCGGCCCAGATGTGGCAGACTCAATGTTACTGTCTGTTTTTTTTTTTTTAAAGAAACGATCTCTATAAGAGGGAAAACCAGAAAGAAAAAGGTTGACGACACCAAACCACCTGCACAAAACAGCAGCACTCAATGAAAGGTCAAATGACATTAGGCGTTAATGACATCAGGGGTCATTAAGGTGAAACGTGAAGGTGTTTGTGTGGATGGACCTCCATTCCTGCTCCCATAAGCCCTTCATACAGACGTAGCGGCCCAGACAGCAACATAGTGTCGGCCCTCATCTGGAACATGTGGATTCAATGCGTTCCAGATCCGGGCCACATCTGGAACATGTGGATTCAATGCGTTCCAGATCCGGACCACATCTGGAACATGTGGATTCAATGCGTTCCAGAACCGGGCCACATCTGGAACATGTGGATTCAACGCGTTCCAGATCCGGGCCACATGTGGATTCAACGCGTTCCAGATCCGGGCCACATCTGGAACATGTGGATTGAATGCGTCCCGGATGTGGGCCGGATCTGTGCCCACACTATGTTGCTGTGTAGGGAGTCGTTTCTCCACGAACCCGCTACGCTATCCCTGTAATAAACCTGTTCAGACCGGAGCAGTGAATCTCCAGAAACATGTCGTATTTCACCACAAAGTCAAGAAATTATACTTGCATGTTGTTTGCATTGCGACCTTACCTTCATTAGAACATAATTTATGCAAAATATACCTTTCCCGTGAGGTGAAATGCGACCTGAGCATGTTTTCCGTGAGATTCTCCGAGCAGGGTGTGTATATTTGATGACATTTAAACTCCTAGAACAACATTAGCATCATGAAACCTACACGTCACACTGGATATATGAATACGGATGTTTGTCAGCATGTGTTTGGAGATGAGGAGAGGATGATCACATGACGCAGCACTTCTCGGCAGAGTTCTTCAGGTCCTCCAGCGTGGCCTGAGCTTTGCCCTTCAGATGGCCCATGTCCACGTTCTGGATGTTGGTCAGCTGACCCAGGACCGACTGCTTCTGCTCCTCCTCCTGGTTGTCTTCGGCGATCATCTTGGCCAGTTCAGTGGGGAGCTCAACGTCATCTCGCGCCGCCTGGATCTGAGTTTCG
Source organism: Meda fulgida (assembly GCA_030578275.1). Lineage (NCBI taxonomy): Eukaryota > Metazoa > Chordata > Actinopteri > Cypriniformes > Leuciscidae > Meda > Meda fulgida. The sequence goes on from CM060633.1 coordinate 38,520,489, forward strand.
TCCAACTCGTTCTGAAAAACAAGCCATGGAATACATAAAAAATACATTAAGCCCTGTTCATTTACATTTATGCATTTGGCAGACACTTTTATCCAAAGCGACTTGCAATACATTTCAAGGTTTACAATTCTTATCAGTTCTTGCTTTCCCTGGGAATCGAACCCATGCCCTTGGAGTTGCAAGCATCAGTGCTCTTTGTTGCATTATTCTCCTGTTTTCTCTGTGAAGCTGCTGTGAAACTCTCTGTGCTGTAAAGAGCACTGGATAAATAAGCTGGCTTGATTATTAGTTTAGCTCTGTTACACCTGTCCTGTTGTGCCAGCAGATGGCAGCCTCGTCCCTCTTTTTCTCCATATTCCAGAACTTCATTTCCCACAACTCCCTGCTCATTATTAATGCATCTGTTTTCGCTGTGTCTTGTTTAATATAGTACATTACCCTGTCTATTTAAGTGCCCTTTTGCCCTGTATTCAGTATGAAGTCCTGTTTGGTTTGGTTTGCATGTTACTGTCAGCATTCCCGAAAGGGCCAAAAACATCAGTGCTAACGAGGGGTTAACTGGGACTTCCTAGGCAGAGGAACCACAAAAGTCCACAAATGCGATGCTTAGAATACAATATTATTTTATTACATTTTATTAGTAATATTGTCATTTAAACATCCCTTGAAATTAAATATAGGTATCTACATATCTATTAATTATTATTTATTTGCCTGTTACTATGCATGTATGTCATTATTCAACTTATATGCACAATTAACCTGTTTTTCTGATTGTTTTGCCTTCAAAACCCTCAAACTTCAAGCTTTCTCACGCCAACATTAACGTGTCTTGATGAACTTCATCTAATTTAAAAAAAATTAATTAAATATTATTTTTTGCATTACAGTATTGAGAATTAAAGTTCTTGTTCTTACAGTACACTATTGAGTATTGGGGAATGGGGAATTAATAATGATAAAAATCCATTTCACAATGCAAAAAAATCAGAATCAGTAAAATAGGCTTCAAAATCTTGGACACAACTAATGGAAATTTATAGGAGTGTAACAATATCATGTCACAATATATTGCAATACAAAAATGCAACAATATGTGTTGTGTATAGTTCACCCAAAATAATGACTGTGTGAGAAAAAAATTCAAGTTTTCAGAGTTTTAGTGTCAGTACTACATTAAACTACTGTATTTAATGTTGAATATAATGTATAATAATGCAATGTGGGAATATTTGTGGGTCCTGATGATGCCAGATGTCTGATGTTACCAGTAAAAGTGTCCTACATTATTTTAAATACATCTAGTCAGTGACAGAGTGCAAACATATTCATCTACAATACAGGTGAAACTCGAAAAAAGTGAATATCGTGCAAAAGTTATAATTTGGATGATTATGGCTTACAGTTTATGAAAACTCCAAATTCAAAATCTTAGAAAATTAGAATATTACATGAAATCAATAAAAAAGAATTTTAAATACAGAAATGTCGGCCCTCTGAAAAGTATAATATATATATAGTTATACTAAATATATTAGTTTCACCTTTTAATTTGACTTACTGAAATATACAAACTTTTACACGATATTCACCTGTAATTCAGTATTTTCAGCTTCAGAATCATGAATACTGTTATTCTGGAGTCTCTATTGTCCAGTGCTTTGGGTTTCAGCACTGAGTCCAAGAATATTCATTACACACACAATGTAACACCAAATTTAGCATTTTAATCCACAGAAATGTTTTTGTTAACCTTTTATCATATGTCTTGGAGTCTCGCAGTAATATTGTACCGTGAGTTCAGTATCTGGATATGAGGGCATCGTTAAACCCCTATAAATTAGGGGCGCTTTGGATAAAAGCATCTGATAAATGATTAAATGTAACATTAACAATGATCATTATATTTGTTAGAGTATAATCATTGTTAATGTTAGTTAATAGAAATGCAACTGTTCATGTTATAAATGCTTTAGAAGTATTTTTCATTGTTAGTTATATGTTAACATTATTAATAATATCTTTATGCACAGTATAACACCTGATTCAGTGGTGAAATGTGCGGTTCAGCGCAGTGTGTTGATGAGCGAGGTGCTGCGATATAAGTTTTAATAGTGTGTGATTAATGGCTACCTTTGGCAACCTGTATTTGTCTCTGAAGTGAGTCCTGATGGTGGCCCGCTCCGCCTTCTTCTGGGCAAAGTTGGAGTCTCGCTCTTGCCTGCGGAGAAATGAGAACAGAAGCATCTCAAATACACACTAAAGCCCTATTCACACGGGATTAGTGCTATCTGCGGACCTCGTGTGATTTAGAAATCACCCCCCCACACACACACATCGGGCATTCGCACAAAATAAGCGAAGCCTGTGATTTCACTGGAATACTGACTTATCTCCCGGATATGATGTCAATAGGCTGTTGCTTGGAGATGTCTAATAGGTCTAGCTGTATGATTTATCATATTGCTACATGTCATTCATCTCCATCTAATCATTGTTTTAGTTTTCGCTCTCCTGATGGTTTTCAGCTTTCCTTTCTGTAAATTGTATAGTTGTATGGTGTATAGCGATATTACCCAATACCCAAAATACTATGAAAACACTCGAACGCAGCCTCTATTCTTCACGAAAGAGGGATAAAAAAGCGCACAGGATCACCCGCCAAATCACAGAGATGCCGATTCGCACGGGACTGATATTATCGACACATTATTACTGCTAATATTATCACTCGGTGTTCAGGAAATATGGTTGATCATTTTGTTTGAGTTTTTACTCCACAAATCACAGACATGTCCGATACGCTCGGGATTAAGATCACAGACAACCTCCGCAATTATTACAAATGACTAGCGGTCAGCAGGTAATGCTAATCCCGTGGCTAACGCGGTAATCTGAGGACGCATGGGCTCTTCAAGGCCCTTCTGGTCATTTATCCATCAAGCTAATCTAACAGGTCAATCTCAACCTAATAAGCATCATCTGATTTCTAATTTAAACAGCAATTGAACTGATTGTTGATTGGACTAATTTTAGGATTTTTTTGGGTAGAGTTATTTGAATAATGATCATATAAGACCTAAATTGACCTTAAAAAAGTCCTCTCTGTTATGACAAGCCATTTCAGGCAGTTTCTTGAGCTAAAACAAATCTACGTCCACAGAGAGAGATGTCATTCTGGAGGATTAAACTGCTTTCCTCAGTACGCCGAGGAAACTCGTGGAATAAATACCTTCAAAGAGAGCATTAAAAAACTTCAGTCTGACTGGATTTTTAGGGTTTATTTGCCAAAAGTCTGAAAGCTGAAAATATTTAAAATAAGTGTGCAATGAGACAATCAACTTCAGCCAAATCAAATAGCCTAGAATTCTATTTTAATTGATTATAATATTTATTGTAATTCCTAAAATAAAAAAGGTTTTAAAAAAATCAGCAGTTTATCAAACATGGGAAACGATCAACATAGAAATATTTCAAAAATAAAAAATGGATTAGTTATAGATTTACTTAATACATAACTATAAAACTTCAGTGCTGTGTCAGATATTCCCCTTTCATGCAGTGTGTAATAAAGCTGTTTGTGAATGTAAAACTGAGTTATTGTCTAACAAAAGAAAGAATCGATTCTGAACTGAAACGAGTCATCGGTGTGGTTTGTGACTAATTAGCATAATGCCAGGCTGTGGTCCTGATTGGCTGAGCAGCGTCTCTTAGCTCCGCCCTCAAACACTAGTGTATCTGAGACTGAAGAGTTTGGCTCGTGTTGTTCGTGTCGAGAAGACGCTGTTTTCTGAGATTGATACGCTAAAACCCACGCCATCGTTACTGTTCGTATCACTGTGATCAAGAGCTGAGAGTCAGATATGATGATGAGCGTTTGCTCTCTGACCAATCACAGCAGAGCAGCTCTCAGGGAGGCGGGGCTTAGAGCGCCTGAATCCCTGATGGAAGCGTTTCAGACACTGAGAGGAAAGAGCTGATGCTGCAGATTAGGAGCACATTCATGTGTTTTTGCCCTTGGATGCGTGTGAACCTGTTGCAGGAGACGCTGAAACTACATCAGGAGCCTTTAAAATAGCAGAATAGGGGATTCTAAGTTAACCTCAAGATGTGTTACGTTATTGTTAAAGGTCATGTGAGGTGAAAGATCAATACAAATCTCCAGGGCTAAAACAAAGGTCATAACAGAACGGACACATTTAAGTCGGGGAATAACATTTAGCAATTAAAGATAACATTTAGGTTTGGTATTTGGAGGATTGTTGGTTTGATCCCTGAAAAGAGGATGATATGAGCCATTATCAAGGCACTTAAATGTTCAAAGCTCAATACAAGTTAAGCTGTATCAACAGCATCTGTTTAAAAAAATAATAATAATTACACTGGATTACACACTAATGAACGAGTTTCACTGTCGAATTGAACCTGGAACCTTCCTTTTATGATTTTTCCAGAGGGATCATCCGTATAATAAGCGTCTGCTAAATGAGTTGCTTACTGAGAAGAGTACGAGCGAAAATATCTCAGGGATTTAGACTCGCACTGACACTCGACCGATGCTCATCCGCAACAAATGACTAGTTAAAATAATCCTCATTTCAATAAGCAGCAAAAAAATAACCTTTGAGAAGATCATAGTGGTTTTGCTGATTCGGGAGATTAAACACACAACTGTCAGTCAACAGTCTTAAACTAGCCGTTCTCAGCATGTACAATCTGCTCTCCGAGGAAAGAGTTGGATTACCAGCTCGGCACAGCCATTTGAAGTCTGTGAAATCATAATTTTCCAAATATGGCAGTTATGCAAACCATACTGTCAACACAGCCACCTGTTCAAGCCAGTCCTTTATGAGATGATTTCTAAAGACAAAGCATGTGAAGAACACAGAAATGTTTTGGCTTGATCAATATGATGGTTATAACAGTCACGTTTTTTTTGTTTTTCACAATTCACAAGAAGTGTTTAATTAGATTGAAATGTTCTGATTGGAAAATGTGATTGGGGTTTAAATTAAACTGGTGTGAAAATACTAATTAAAATTATCTTACCTCAAAGATGATTTTCTTATGAATTGTCAAAACCATAATTCATGAGTGGATTCTAATACTGCGTAAAGAAGAGAACTGAACCTATACTTGCCTAAACATGGTAATCATGATAATATGGTATTTTGAACATGTATCCTGGCATATACACCATGGTAAACATGGTAAGTATCTTGGGGTACCATGTAAATACCATTGTTCATGAATATGGTAGGCTAATCATTTATACCATATCAATGTACGTTACTTTTTTATAGGTGTTTTATCATCTTTTTACTTTTTTATTTGCCCTGTGATGATACAATTCATTTTAATCTAATTATCAATTCTGATTAATTGATACCAATTTAAAATACAAGATTTATAAACAAACACTAAAACCTGAAGCAACCTGACTGAATTCGTGATGAAAAGGTAAAATATTCTAAATTACACACGAACTTCTGTTGGACACTAATGTGAATAATGTGGAATATTATTCATATCTGACTGAGCAAGAATCTCCCTGAGCGAAATGAGCAGCTGCGTGCGTGCGTGCGTGCGCGCGCGCGATATCCAACCAAGCGCGAAAAATGCGCGCCCATTTCCAAATGTCCGCCTCTCTACAACAGCGTTCACCTAACAAAAACATCAACACATTTCAAATAAATAACACGTTAATATCAGGTATGAATGAAGGTTTTTCTTACTTTTCCTCCTCTAGCTGTTGTTGGTACTCTTCAAACTCTTCTTGTGTCATTCCTTTAGCAGCCGCTTCGGATTTCTCTCCTTCAGGTTTCTCTTCTGTCAGACCTCCTGTCAGATTCTTCAGCTGACCTCCGACGACGTGTTTTACCATGAAAGCCATCGTGAACTAGTACAATGTTCTTTAATAATCTTCCTTTTGGCGAGCTATTTGTCCAAAACTGTTATTAATTCCGATTAGGTCAATAATTTGGCCAGGAGAAACGTCTTTTTTTCCGTGATCGCCGAACAGAAACTCCTCAGCTGAGGTAAAGTGAAGTGAAGTGATGTGGATTCTGCTCCTCATCTGAGTCACATCATCAGTTTGACTCTTCAACCCACCCAATCCCGTGTTTCCTCACTCGATTCTTCCCGCCCAATCCAACGGACCGCTGGATTAAGCGCGCGCAGCTCGTGCGTTGAGTCACTGACGGGTTTTTTTTTTTAGCGGGCGCGCGTGACATGTCAAAACGCATCGCGCCTCGGTTTTCTGTGTGTGTGTGTGTGTGTGTGTGTGTGTGTGTGTGTGTGTGTGTGTGTGTGTGTGTGTGTGTGTGTGTGTGTGTGTGTGTGTGTGTGTGAGACTCCAAGTCGGTTAACGGGATGACAGTAAGCAGAAAGCATTCAGAGTGTCTATACAGCATCCATCTGGAGGATAAATCCTGTGAGGAAAAAGTGTGAAATGAAATATCTAACAAAAATGATAAGGTTCTGTTGCCAATGTTTTAGTTTATTTGGAAAAGGGCAGAGCTGTAATCCCAAAGATTACCATCCATGCGTATAAAGCTGTCACCATCACCTCCACATGGATTATCATCCGAGATGAGACATATTTAACAGTCAAACATGCATTCTGCATTAATAAAGTGAGGTAAGCTTTAACTCTTAAAGTACTTCAAATCTTTTTAGCTTGCCTAGTCTTTATGTTTACTAACCTTGTGCTTACACACGCGAGAACATACATGTCCCCAAAACATATAGAACTCATACTGAGAACACAAATCATAAACTGATATAAATGTTTATTTTGAATGCAATCCAAGCATAATGCATCTTCCAGCTGGGTTGTTTTAACCCATGTTGGGTCAAATATAGAGGAACCCAACCGTTGGTTTATTTTTTTAATACAATTTTAAACCCAATGTTTGGGTTTGTCCATATTTGACCCAAACATGAGTTGAAACAAACAACCCAGCATTTTTTTTAGAGTGCAATGGCATGTAAATGTTTAAACTCATCACATGCATGAGTGATATAAATACAGCCCCCATTACTTATCAACACCGGATGATAAAAACAAATTATACATCTCTGTGCATGGTGATAATGTCTCTATTTTTGCCTCTCTCTCTCTCTCTCTCTCTCTCTCTCTCTCTGTCTTCTCTCTCTCTCCCTCTCTCTCTGTCTTCTCTCTCTCCCTCTCTCTCTCTCTCTCCCTCTCTCTCTCTCTCTCTCTCTCTCTCTCTCTGTCTTCTCTCTCTCTCCCTCTCTCTTCTCTCTCTCTCTCTCCCTCTCTCTCTCTCTCTCTCTCTCCCTCTCTCTCTCTCTCTCCCTCTCTCTCTCTCTCTCTCTCTCTCTCTCTCTCTGTCTTCTCTCTCTCTCCCTCTCTCTTCTCTCTCTCTCTCTCCCTCTCTCTCTCCCTCTCTCTTTTCTCTCTCGCTGACACCCCTCCTCCTCCCCCGGGACTGAATCATTCCCGATCTGCTCCACTAACAAACTGTTCTGTCGCTCTCGCTGAGGGCAAAGACACACACACACACACACACACACACACACACACACACACACACACACACACACACACACACACACACACACACACACACACACACACACACACACACACACACACACACACACACCCACACACACACACACACACACACACACACACACACACACACACACACACACACACACACACACACACACACACACACACACACACACACACACACCCACACACACACACACACACACACACACACACACACACACACACACACACCTTTTCTCCATAACACAGTAAGAACCTAACATAGTAAGTCTGTGTTTGGAGCTTCAGGCTTTTACTGGTGTCAAGCGCTTTGATTTTTTCCAGGAAAACAATATGCAGAATTTTTGTTCTCATATCAGCCAAATGTTCTGTTGGATTTGCATGCATGTCGACACAAAAATGTTTTTTTAACAGTAATATGGTGACACATGGCGTAATTATGCATGCTTTTTTTACACTAGAGGCAAATCAAAAGTCTATTTTTAGGTTCCAGATGCCAAATGCAAGGAAAAAATTTGGCTGTGGCAAAAAATAAGGTTAAAATTCTCAGGAAAATTTGATTGCTGTGATGCAAGATAAACTAATAAAGAGAACATTTGTTCAAAAATTATTTTATAATTATGAAAAATATATTTTAAAAAACAATTCAAAATACAGTTTCATGGCCCATAAAAACATTTATGACCTGTAAATTTCACCTGCCATTGGCAAGCATGGTAAAAAGTTAATTTTGGACCCTGTATGCATGACTTCACAAGGACGTCGATAAACCCCATCATCATCATCACGTTACTGTTCTTCCACATAACAGCTAACGGCGCTGGCCAGAAACATTGCACAGATCTCATGGGTTACGTGATGTGTACATGTGCATGTGTACATGCATTATATAATAAAACAACATGGATGCTTTATGTTTGTGCCGTTTCTCCTCATGAATGAGGTTAGTAGGCTGAGAACTCATTTGTGAAGTCAATGGCACTCAACTGGAATGAACTAAAGCCGTATTCAGATGAGACTAGTTTAGACTAGTTTCCTTCCCTTAATTATAGACTGGACATTATTACACATATACACTGTAATGAACGTAACTGGCCGCAAAGCTTGGCATTTCTCAATAAAATCCAACAAAATAAATAATGAACAAATAAAATATAAAACAACATGAAATTAGTTCATTGACAGTCTTATATATTAAGAATATATTAAACCAAAAACTTTCATATTTTTAGAAAGGATGTGAATTAAAACGATCACAGCAGGCAATAAGTTGATTAATTCTGTTAATTGAAAAAAATTATTTACCGAATTATCCATTTGTTTTCTGACAGGGAACACATGGAACGAATCACCGCTCCACATTTTGATTGACAGCCGTCACAACCTATCAGTGACCGTGTTTACTCCTTTCCTTTCAACCATTGGATAGGATTTTAAAAACGGCTGTTGTATTTGTACTTCTGACGAAGCGCTGTTAAATATCGGTGAAAAACTACGCCGCAAAAAGAATAAATAAAATGCTGCAGACTGATGAAAATGCGGGACATTTTGTCAATATGCGACGTGCGGGACGGGTGGTCAAGCTAGCGGAGTTTTAACTCGTGTACGCATGTTTTTAAGTTAGCATGACCGGAATTATTATAAGGTCATTTTGACTGGGATTTCAAAATATGAAGCCACATATTCATCATAATATATTATATTCACAGTGTGTCATTTAGTCTATCCATACCATTAATAAAGTATTTTCACAAATACAAATACACAAATTTATAAGTGCGTGATATTTAAAGTCCCCCTGTAGTCAATAATTGTATCCGTTAAAACTCATCTTTGATCACCAAAACTACATATTTAAACGTTTTTTCCTTGAAAAAATGTCTTCATGCCTTAAAATATCTTGAATGTAACTCGACACCCTCGCCTCATCGAGTATTTGCGGTTCTATGAATATGCAAATGAGCCCCGCCTCCACTCACTCAGAGATCCACTGGTTGACGAGCACACGTTGATCTGATTGGTTACAAGGTCGTTTGTGACGTCAGAAACACCAGCGATTTCACACCGTGTTTTTGAGACTGTCTTTGTTTCACTGCAGTTTTAAGAAGAAAATACACTCTTAAAAATAAAGGTTCCAAAATAGGGGTCATTGAAGAACCATTTTGGTTCCCAAAAACCTTTTAGTGAATCGTTCTAAAAAGAACCATTTTCTGAGATGATTTGGGCTCATTCCACCTCGTGTCAGTTCAAACATCCAAAAGTCAATTTTATTAACTTTGCGAAAAGGTTTGTGTAAGATAAATAATCATTCTGTTAAATTTAATGTAATGGTTCTTTATCAGCATAATTGACTCAATAAAGAACCATTTTGTTCTACAAAAGTTTATTTATAGTGAAGGTTCTTTAGATTATTAATATGTTCAAAAAATGGTTCTTTTTAGAATGATTCACTATAAGTTTTTTTGGGAACCAAAATGGTTCTTCTATGACCCCTATTTTGGAACCTTTATTTTTAAGAGTGTAGTCAGCAATGCTGTCGACTTATGAATGTACACATGCTTTGTCTTTAAGCATATTAAAAACACCACATAGACACATAAACAACATTAAAAGCTGTGTTTTCACCACAGGGAGGCTTTAAATGACGATTGTCTTGAGTCTCCACATTTCTCTACGTCAACCATTCATGCACTGGGATTGGCAGCACGAATGTTTCATGAATCACACGTGAACAAATGATTTATGCGCTTGTTTCTGTGTTAGATTGATAAATGAGGCCTACAAATATTATTGGAGTATGTTTTATAAGAAAATACTTTAAGTCTTAGTTAGGGTTAGACCCTTCTTCAAAATTTCATGTTACTTGCTGTTTCTTTAAATTAATAGTGAAATTTTCTGAGTAAAAATTGTTTCTGCACCAATTTTCTTCAGTGTGTAAGTTTACGTCGATGGGTTTTGTGATCTCAATAGAAACTCCCAGTAAATTCAATCCCATCTCAATAAGCACATGAAATCACACGCATTCTGTCTCAAAGGAACACTCCACTTTTTTGGGGGATTGAGTTGAGTTTTGAATTCAACAGACGAGTTTTACCGTTTTCGAATCCACTCAGCTGATTTCCGGGTCTGGCGCTAGCACTTTTAGCATAGCTTAGCATAGATCATTGAATCTGATTAGACCGTTAGCATCTCTCTCAAAAAAATGACCAGAGTTTTGATATTTTTTCAAACTTGACTCTTCTGTACTTTACATCGTAAGACCGACAGAAAATGAAAAGTTGCGATTTTCTAGGAACATGGATATTTATGGATAGGAACTATACTCTCATTCCTGTGAAGTAATCAAGGAACTTTGCTGATATATCATTGTGCCTGCTCACCCATGGTACTGCAGCAAAGTTCCTTGATTATTACGCAGGAATTTGAGTATAGTTCCTAGCCCTATTGTCCTAGAACTTTTTCTCATTTTTTTTGAGAGAGATGCTAACGGTCTAATCAGATTCAATGATCTATGCTAAGCTATGCTAAAAGTGCTACTGCCAGACCCGGAGATCGGCTGGGTGGATTCGAAAACACTAAATATTATAAGAATTATTAGAGTGTTCCTTTAATAATTCCAATTCAAACATTTAAACCTGATTTTTGCATATGCATTAGCTTCCACTGGTTAACCAGTCCAGTATAGAGTTGCGTCTGAAAACAGGCTGGTCTCGGCACGGTTCAGTGCTCAGAGAAGAAGCGCAGTGACCTCTCATCGGCACACGGGCTCTCCGGCGGAAGAAGAGCAGCTCAGGTGCCGAAAACAAATCCATCATTCACCTAATGGATGCTGACACACCTAAACAGCACTTGCAGTCAAACCAGCATTTATTCATTTCTCACATTATCACATAGTTTAGAAAGTGGTAATAAAATATGAGCAGAACTCAGAGTTATTAGTTGATATTTCACTGGTTTTGTCCGTCCTTCTGTTAGACTCTCACATGAATTATGATGAATATCTGTCAGCTGGTAAATTTAACTATTAGATAATACCAGTTTAGCTCCACCAGTGAGCAAGCAATGCTTCATGTTGTTCAGTCTGTGTGTAAAAGAGCATTAGCAGTTACAGAAAAACACTGAAGAAAACATGATCAGCTCAAATCATCATTTTTGCTCCCGAATGTTTATAATGTCACTGGTTGTCGCTGTATGAAGAATATTTGTGTATAATATGTCACAGTTTACTTTATTTTGCTCTCCTCACTTACATAAATGAACTATAGTGTCCTGCACACTCTACAGATAAAATATCACATATTATATCTGGTGTCTGAATAATTTTTAGTTTGACTGTATGAGGATGTAAATGATTATTACAGCAATCGTTATTTCCAAGTAAAATGTATTTACTCACCACCGTTGTTTGGTCCAAACCTGCATGGAAAAATTACAATTTTCACTTTGCTCACTGGGATGTTGGAATGTATAGCAAAACAAGTAACACACTTTTAATTGTGTAATCATAGAGCTTTAACTTGGATTGGACCATATCTGGCATCTCTACAACTTGTTTACATTAGTCGAGTCTCCTTCATCTGTACAGCGCTTTAACAATATCGCTTGTTTCACAGCAGCTTTACAGTGATAACAGGAGATTACAGTAGCAGAGATTGTTTGGCTTCACAGCAGATCTAGAATAAAGTTATTGTCCAGATAAAGTTAGTTTTGATCGATTCACTTCCGTTGTAAAGATCATTAGTTATTAACTAACACGACACTGTTCTCACAGAAAACACAAACTTTTAATGTGTTCTGGACGTTCATTTACACGACAGTGTTTGTGCTCGAGAACACACACTCTGAAACAGGATCCAAGGGCAAGTTGTGAAAAACGTTATCATCTCCGTGTAAACTTCAAAAACGTGAATCTGTGTAAACGCTGATGGCACGCGTTTAGTCTATAGGTGCGTGCGTTTGGATATATACGTGCGCAGGTGTGTAGTCTTTCTTTACAGCATTACAGGCTCATCCAGTGGATGAGTAACGGATACATTCGTGTCCTGTAAAAAGGGAGATGTAACAGCAAGAGGAAGAAAATGGTCCATACGATGCCCAAAGGACAATTCAGTCTCCATGGAGATGCCCATTAATTACCTGTGAATAAATGCATCAGCATAAGGCGCGTTATGCAATCCAGAAAAAGACTGGTCTAGACTAGCCTGTGATGATCTCATTCTCTCTCCCTCCCCATCCTGCATCCTTCATCTTTTCTTCTTCTGTCATGTGTGCTCTATCAGTACCTCTTTCTATTATCAGAGGCAACTGCAGGACTGCTGGCTGTGGCTAAATGGGATGCGAATAGCGGAAAATTCTCTTTCAGCCGAGTTCCTGTGGACAATCAGCACTGAGCGCGAGCGAGGGCCTGTAGGAGCGCAGCCGGGTGACGCAGGGACACGCACACTAGCGGGAGGTAAATGTGTGACTGACTGCTCTTGGGTCATTTTTAACCTTGGGTTGACAATCCCAGGCTATCTTGCTCATGCTTAGTCGGTACAGAGTTCTCATTTACACATTATACGAGGTAAATAACAGATTTCACATGTAAAGAATGCACTCTAAAAAACACTGGGTTAAAAACAACCCAATTTAGGTCGTTTTCAACCTATCCCAAAGGCTGGTTAAATGTAGGACAGAACACATGTTGGGTCAATTTTACCCAGCAAATTGGGTTGTTTATTTAACCCAGCATACTGAGTTGATTCATTTTTACTATAGCACTAGCTTTTCTTTTTTTATATACTTCAGACATTAATTAATGTTTATGGATTAATTTAAATCCTCTAAACTTAAAAAAAAATACTCCACACAACCACTGGGTTTGCAATCCCAGATTATCTTGCTCTTAGTCGTTAAAGAGTTCTCATTTACATATTATACGAGGTATAGATTTCACACGTATATTTCACTAACATAGATTTCACACATATAGCATGCACTCTAAAAAACTCTGGGTTAACCCAATGTTATTTACCCAAAGGGCTGGGTAAATATAGGACAGAACACATGTTTGGTCAATTTGCTGGGTAATACAAAAACTACCCAAATATTGGATTGTTACGTCTGACCCAGGAGCTGGGTAACACAAAAACTACCCAAACATTGGATTGTTACGTCTGACCCAGGAGCTGGGTAACACAAAAACTACCCAAACATTTGGTTGTTACATCTGACCCAGGAGCTGGGTCACACAAAACTACCCAAACATTGGATTGATACGTCTGACCCAGGAGCTGGGTAACACAAAAACTACCCAAACATTTGGTTGTTACGTCTGACCTAGGATCTGGGTTACATAAAAACTACCCAAACACTGGGTTGTTACGTCTGACCTAGGAGCTGGGTAACACAAAAACAACCCAAAGACTGGGTTGTTACGTCTGACCTAGGATCTGGGTTACTAAAAACACTAAAAAAAAACACCAAAATATTTGCCTAAAAGGATCAACCCATGATTAGGGTAGAAAAAATAACCCAAGATTTTTTAGAGTGTGCAATGAAGGGTTATTGTAGTTAACTAAAACTAAAACATTCCCGTTACTTCAAACAAAATCACCTGATAACAATAGATTTCCTCTGAACTAGAATCACGGTTGATTCCCCCATATCCACAAAACTCGTTTCCTCCGAGAGAGCCAGACCTGTCTGTAGCAAAGCCCATCTATCTGACAGAATGCCTAAAGGTGTTAGTGTTGTGTAGGAAGAAAGTCACATCTAAGTGCCTCTCTCACGCACGTGACTGCAAACTCACGTCTGAGTCATTCTTGACTTCGCAGATTACAGGAGCTGCCATCCAACATGCAATGCATCCTGCATCAGTTCAAGAGACTGGTTATGTAAACACAGACAGTTTGGCTCTAACTCAACGGCCTGCAATAGTGAGACGTTGAAAAAGATGAGCGTTCCCTAAAGCCACGGGTTGAGATTGAGTTTTAAGGCCCCGATGTTCTCACGGCAAAGTTCTTTTCATTCTTCGCTAGGAGGTAGAAATATGTTTGAAAAACATTTGCAGCGATAAACTGTTGGCGACGCCCACATTTAGATGAATATGTAAATATGTGCTGTGCGATTTCCTCTTAATAACTAAATAACTAAAATACTAGCGGCAGTTTAGAGAGCATCTGATCATAGTGATGTTGATGTTTACACTAGATCTGCAATTCAGCGCTCCAGTCACGTCACGTTTATTTATACAGCACTTTATATAGTAGATTGCTTTAAAACAGCAGCTTTACAGTATTAAACATAAAAAAACAGTGTCAGTGTCTCTTGCCGCTTCAGTTTCTACTATAAAGCGTCTCTCAGCGTGTTCATGTTTGTCTGACCTCGACCGGAGAAGAGTTACACCTCAAAGAAGGCGGAGCCTCAGAGCCACGCCCACCTGTTGCATCATCATCACATGGACCAATGGTAGTTCAAAGGTGTTTACCAGCTGAAGCAGACTTTTAGTACTATTTCTAGTTTCACACAACACTGCAAATCATGCAACTCTATATTCAGCCAAGTCACTTTACTGTCGGTTGCTATTCTGTAGCAATCTATAAGATCTTCTCTGTTTGCTCTGCCATTGGCTACTGCGTCAACGCTCAAAACTTCCTGTTCTCCAACTCTCTGAGAATGAACAGTTTCCAGGCACTTTGATGCAGAGAGTTGAGTTGATTTCAGTCTAATCGTCCCTTTTAGACTTAATGAGGAACTTTGTAATTTAACACACTGAGTGCTTTGACTGTAGTAAAGCTGTTCTGAAGTTCGCCTGGAACACTGCCTCCTTTTGAAATGTTATCTTCATTTAATTTCATTTGAGAGCAGCCCGAATAATCGTTAAAATAATGCAATCTTTATTTACACCCCCCCACAATCTTATTCCTAAATGACAGTGATTCGGCTCTGTCTATTAAAGCTTAAACAAGATTCAGACCTGCGTTCTGATCCAGAGAGAGCCGTTGCCAGCTTTTCAACACACACTATCATTATTTCTGTCTTAAGGCCATTGCACACTGAGTCCGAAATTCACATCCGAAATTTTCGCACGTTAAAAAATAAACACGACCTCACGTTATGTCAATCACGCTTGCACACTGCCTCTGAAACTTTCGTCCGTCATAAAAAAAATCGGATCGGGTTCGATTTTCTGCGTTTTTCGCATCCGTAGCGAGCAGTTTGAATGGTGTTTGAATAGTGTTTTGACAATTCAGGCCCACTGAATCACGAATACGAAAAAACGCATACGAAAATTTCGGACTCAGTATGCAATGGCCTTTATAATAATTCTGATTATCACAGAAGTACTGAGATTAAAGTTTATAGTTGGGATATAAACACTGATATCTATGGTGATCAAAATAGAGCAAAAAAAAATAGATTGTTCATTACATCGTTACACCAGTTGGTGGCGACAAGTGACAAATGTATTTGTCATTCGCTTCAAAAACATTGATTCATCCAGTAATTAAACAAGTGGAGTCTTTATGAGTGAGTCATTGAATCATTCAAGAGATTCGTTCAAAAACACTGATTCATCCAGTAATGAAAGAAGTCTTAATGAGTGAGTCATTGAATGATTCACTCAACCTGATAAAAAAATTCCAATTAAATATATTTTAAACAGACTGCAGCATAAAACATTTTGTCAGAGCCTCTAATGTTTTTTTTTTTTTTTTTGTCTATTCAAAATTGTGATCTCTATTTTAAACAATAAATTCGTGAGCTAGGAGAATATCTGCTGAAAGCCTTGCAGCGATGTTCAGCTCCAGGGCTCGAGGACATGACGCCTCTTCGGTTCTGCCTGTCACCCGAAGCCTTCGGTTCTGTTTCAGCAATGACAGGAGCAAAGATAACTGACAGCTTTCAGAACCAATCCTGTCACATCTTACTCATATTCACACCCGCCCACTCACACTCTCTCTAACAGCATCATGAGCTCACAGCTACACATTCACACACCTACAGTGTCTCTGCTGGCTTACACACAACACTTATAAACAACCTCCACCTAATTATGTTGTTCTCGACCAAACAGAAGAAAGAAAGAAAACAGCATAATCTTCAGAATTAGGGCTGGGTATTATATATTGTATTTATTATATATTATATTTTTGCATTATTAATTTGAAGTAAACATCAATACATTTGTTAGTATTTTATTTATTAAGTATTCATTTTAGGTAAAGTCCCTCTGTGGTGTAAATCCAGCTTTTAATGTTGTTTGTGTGTCTATGTGGTGTTTTTAATACGCTTTAAGACACACATGTGTAAGTTCATAAGTCGACAGTATTTTCTTCTTAAAACTGCAGTGAACCAAAGACAGTCTCAAAAACACGCTTTGAAATCGCTGGTGTTTCTGACGTCACAAACGACCTTGTAACCAACCAGATCAACGTGTGATCGTCAACCAGTGGATCTCTGAGTGAGTGGAGGCGGGGCTCATCTGCATATTCATAGAAACGCGAATACTAAATGAGGCAAGGGTGTCGAGTTACATTCAAGATATTTTAAGGCATGAAGAATTTATTTTAAATGAAAAATACTTTTAATATGTAATTTTGGTGATCAAATGTGAGTTTTAAGGAGTACAATTATTGATTACAGGGGGACTTTAATAAAAACACAGCTGTTCATTGTTAGTTCATGTCAGCTCAGGTCCATTAAATAATTTTAACAAATACAATTTTTTATCTTAATGTATTAGTAAATGTTTAAATTGACATTAACTAAGATTAATACAATTATTTAGAAGTATTTTTCATTGTTAATTAACTAGTGTTCCCTACATAAAATGATTTTCTTCCTCGGTAATTTTGTCTTGTTTTCCAGTACAAATATCTATAATCGAGATTAATTTAATGGAGAAGCAAAATCATTCTGAAGCCGAGTTTTAGCTTAAAACTAGAACAAATATCTGCAAATATCAGAAATCAACTTAATTCAAAGGGAGAACACTTTAAAAAAAAAAACACAAGACATAATATCTTCAGCCATTTTGCTTCTCCAGTAAATGTATCATGATTTAAGAATGTTCAGATATTTGTATTGGAAAACTATGCTATGTGTAATTATGTGACAAATATTTTACTAGATAATGACACATGGTCATGCAGATATAACTCATTGAATCCGAAGCAGAAATAACTATATTGTGAAATAAATGTACTCTTGCTTTTGGTCTAGAATGAACCCGAATCAAAATGAAGCAGATAATCTGGAGGATTGCATAATCAAAATAAGAAGGAGATGATTGGAGAGAGCATGCGTGTGAGGAAGAGTTGTGTCTGAGTGAGGAACATGCCGGTGACAGTAAGGCCGTCATCTGAGGAAGAACATTGGAAAGACAGAGCAATGCACGTGAAGCATGTCAACTCCACAGAAAGCAGGTCATGCCGTGTGCATGTGCAATGCAAGGAAAACGCTAGATTTATGAATCAGCAGAATGAGGGAAGCTCACTGGAATCATCAAGTTATTAAATGCTTTAGGTGGAACAAAATCTGATCCGTCCACCATCCCTAACTAATGACACACAGTGAAACGGTCATGCAAAAACACACATAACCTGCTTTTCTGCCTGTTTCCAGAGCAATCTGAATACATAATCTGCATTAACAAACCAAAACATTCAACGTTGCTGATAAAAATGTCCTGCATCAGTTTTTTACACGTTACACATGCAGGTTATTGCACAATATGATATCACATAATTGTGTGATATCATGAATTAAAGTCAGCATCTTCATCCCAGAGTTGATCTTTAACATGCGGGCTGACGAATAAGAGCTTGCAGCTGAGCGTCTGTTCGAAAGAGCAGGAACATAGGAAATATGCGTGTGTCAGAGAAATAATAATCCAGGAGCTGGAGGAGTCATGCAGTTGCTTAGTAAAATGCTCGAAATGAGTCACGACGTGGATGCATATGAATTAAAGTTCGTTTGGATCATAAGGTCTTTTTAAGCAATGCTTCAGGGATCAGCGAGTGCTTCAGACCTCTTCTTCAGGCGGTTTAAAGGAAGAGTTCACACAACATGTGCGTTCTGTCATCCTGTCCTCCAAACTTGATGTTTAGCAGAATATATTTTGCAGCGATAAAGACCTGAGTTGTGTGAAACGATCAAAGCACAGTGGTGGAAACCGTTTAACATGTAAATGATATGAGCTGCTAGTATGTAGTATTATTACTTCTTGTCTATTTTGGAGCTTCACAGTATCAGCAATCATTAACATTTTGCTAAACATGTCATGCAGGTTTCAGAATGACAAGGACGAGTCTCTGTTTACTTTAATAATACGCTGGGTATGTTATTTAAAAATATGTTTTGGACAATCAACCGATCCTACTCCCGAGTTGTCTTAATGGTCTGTCGGGGAAAAAAAGTAGGATGCTTTGCTTCTAAATGCCTGCACAAAAATGCTGTTTCATGCAGTTATGAGACTGTGGACTCTCTTCACTGCTAATGCATGTAAAGCCAAACCAAATGTATTTCTCATCATATTTACATCTCTTTTTCTGTGAATGGCTGGTGATGGGATGTGTTTTAGCTTCAGACGCATGGCTGTCTTGAGGATTGAGGATCAGAGTAACCCGTCTGTGCTCGAAGCTTAGTTTGCGTTACCTATAACGTGTGCTGTTGATAAATGCAAGCGGTAACACTTAAGTGAATGCATTCGTTTTCAGCTCAAAAGATGGGCTCATTTGACTGGATGTCATGGATTTGACCTTTCATAGCACCAGCACGCGGTTATATTTTGCCTGTGAGGAACACGTCACTACGCTATTTCTACATCATTACGCTATTTCTACATCATTACGCTATTTCCACATCATTACGCTATTTCCACATCATTACGCTATTTCTACATCATTACGCTATTTCTACATCATTACGCTATTTCCACATCATTACGCTATTTCCACATCATTACGCTATTTCCACATCATTGCGCTATTTCTACATCATTACGCTATTTCTACATCATTACGCTATTTCTACATCATTACGCTATTTCAACATCATTACGCTATTTCTACATCATTACGCTATTTCAACATCATTACGCTATTTCTACATCATTACGCTATTTCTACATCATTACGCTATTTCCACATCATTACGCTATTTCTACATCATTACGCTATTTCCACATCATTACGCTATTTCTACATCATTACGCTATTTCCACATCATTATGCTATTTCCACATCATTACGCTATTTCCACATCATTACGCTATTTCTACATCATTACGCTATTTCCACATCATTACGCTATTTCTACATCATTACGCTATTTCAACATCATTACGCTATTTATACATCATTGTGCTATCTCTACACCATTACGGTATTTCTACATCATTACGCTTTTTCTACGTCATAATGCCACGTCATTACGCTATTTCCACATCATTACGCTATTTCTACACCATTACGGTATTTCTACACCATTACGCTATTTCTAAATCATTGTGCTATTTCTACATCATTACGCTATTTCTACATCATTACGCTATTTCCACATCATTACGCTATTTCTACACCATTACGGTATTTCTACACCATTACGCTATTTCTAAATCATTGTGCTATTTCTACATCATTACGCTATTTCTACATCATTACGCTATTTCCACATCATTACGCTATTTCCACATCATTACGCTATTTCCACATCATTACACAATCTACATCATTACGCTATTTCCACATTATTACGCTATTTCTACATCATTACGCTATTTCCACATCATTACGCTATTTCCACATCATTACGCTATTTCCACATCATTACGCTATTTCTACATCATTACGCTATTTCCACATCATTACGCTATTTCCACATTATTACGCTATTTCTACATCATTACGCTATTTCTACATCATTACGCTATTTCCACATCATTACGCTATTTCCACATCATTACGCTATTTCTACATCATTACGCTATTTCCACATCATTACACAATCTACATCATTACGCTATTTCCACATCATTACGCTATTTCTACATCATTACGCTATTTCCACATCATTACGCTATTTCAACATCATTACGCTATTTATACATCATTGTGCTATCTCTACACCATTACGGTATTTCTACATCATTACGCTTTTTCTACGTCATAATGCCACGTCATTACGCTATTTCCACATCATTACGCTATTTCTACATCATTGTGCTATCTCTACACCATTACGGTATTTCTACACCATTACGCTATTTCTAAATCATTGTGCTATTTCTACATCATTACGCTATTTCTACATCATTACGCTATTTCTACACCATTACGCTATTTCTACATCATTACGCTTTTTCTACGTCATAATGCCATGTCATTACGCTATTTCCACGTCATTACGCTATTTCCACATCATTACGCTATTTCTACATCATTGTGCTATCTCTACACCATTACGCTATTTCTACATCATTACGCTTTTTCTACGTCATAATGCCATGTCATTACGCTATTTCCACGTCATTACGCTATTTCCACATCATTACGCTATTTCTACATCATTACGCTATTTCTATGCCATTACGCTCTTTCTACATCATTACGCTATTTCTACATCATTACGCTATTTCTACATCATTACAGTATTTCCACGTCATTGCGCTATTTCTACATCATTACGCTATTTCTACGCCATTATGCTATTTCCACGTCATTGCGCTATTTCCACGTCATTGCGCTATTTCTACGCCATTATGCTATTTCTACATCATTACGCATTACGCTATTTCTACATCATTATGCTATTTCTACGCCATTATGCTATTTCTACATCATTACGCTATTTCTACATCATTACGCTATTTCCACATCATTATGCGATTTCTATATCTTTACGCTATTTCTACGCCATTACGCTATTTCTACATCATTATGCTTTTTCTACGTCATAATGCCATGTCATTACGCTATTTCCACATCATTACGCTATTTCCACATCATTACGCTATTTCTACGCCATTACGCTATTTCTACATCATTACGCTATTTCTACATCATTACGCTATTTCCACGTCATTGCGCTATTTTTACATCATTACGCTATTTCTACGCCATTATGCTATTTCTACATCATTACGCTATTTCTACATCATTACACTATTTCCACGTCATTGCGCTATTTCCACGTCATTGCGCTATTTCTACGCCATTATGCTATTTCTACATCATTACGCATTACGCTATTTCTACATCATTATGCTATTTCTACGCCATTACGCTATTTCTACATCATTACGCTATTTCTACATCATTACGCTATTTCCACATCATTGCGCTATTTCCACGTCATTGCGCTATTTCTACGCCATTATGCTATTTCTACATCATTACGCATTTCGCTATTTCTACGCCATTATGCTACTCTACATCATTACGCATTGCGCTATTTTTACATCATTACGCTATTTCTACGCCATTATGCTATTTCTACATCATTACGCTATTTCTACATCATTACACTATTTCCACGTCATTGCGCTATTTCCACGTCATTGCGCTATTTCTACGCCATTATGCTATTTCTACATCATTACGCATTACGCTATTTCTACATCATTATGCTATTTCTACGCCATTACGCTATTTCTACATCATTACGCTATTTCTACATCATTACGCTATTTCCACATCATTATGCTATTTCTACGCCATTATGCTATTTCTACATCATTACGCTATTTCCACATCATTATGCGATTTCTATATTTTTACGCTATTTCTACGCCATTACGCTATTTCTACATCATTACGCTTTTTCTACGTCATAATGCCATGTCATTACGCTATTTCCACGTCATTACGCTATTTCCACGTCATTACGCTATTTCTACATCATTACGCTATTTCTACATCATTACGCTATTTCTACGCCCTTACACTATTTCTACATCATTACGCTATTTCTACATCATTACGCTATTTCCACGTCATTGCGCTATTTCTACGCCATTATGCTATTTCTACATCATTACACTATTTCCACATCATTGCGCTATTTCCACGTCATTGCGCTATTTCTACGCCATTATGCTATTTCTACATCATTACACTATTTCTACATCATTACGCTATTTCTACATCATTACACTATTTCCACATCATTGCGCTATTTCCACGTCATTGCGCTATTTCTACGCCATTATGCTATTTCTACATCATTACACTATTTCTACATCATTACGCTATTTCCACGTCATTGCGCTATTTCCACGTCATTATGCTATTTCTACATCATTACGCTATTTCTACGTCATTACGCTATTTCCACATCATTACGCTATTTCTGCGTCATTGCGCTATTTCTACGTCATTATGCTATTTCCACATCATTACGCTATTTCATTACGCTATTTCTATGTCATTACGCTATTTCTACGTCATTACGTTATTTCTACAGCATTACACTATTTCTACATCATTATGCTATTTCCACATCATTACGCTATTTCTACGTCATTACGCTATTTCTACGTCATTACGCTATTTCTACGCTATTTCTACGTCATTGCACATGCGCACTCTTTCAGTTTAGGTTTTCAATCTGATCAAGTGTTTACATGTTCTCTCGATCGGATTAGAATAGGAATAATCACTTCTTTCAATCCGATCGAAGTGTCATTGGGATTGAGCTCAGTCGGATTGATTAAGGCGTTTACATGAAGCTTTCAGTGCGATAGAGCCGTCACTCATTACTAGCGGATGTCATGTAAATGTAGCCAGTGAGGATCGGCTGATGTCTATGAAGCATCACTGCGTCTCTAAACCTGATTCTGCCGAAACCCAAGAGCAGGTCAAACAGCATCTTTGTGTGGTTGAGTGGCTCCCAGGGGCCCGGGGCCGATGAATGCCAGCCCAGAATATGCTAATCCACCATGACAACTGGTGCAGAAAACATGTTCTCTCTGACTTCAGGACCCTTGATATTTCACAAAGTCAAACAGGACGAGGCAGTCGCCGGCCCCGGGAGACTCGGATTGGATTATTTAAACATACGAACACGCGTTTCATCACGAGGTGCTGGGGTCGCACTGAGGTTCACCTTCTTCACACACACACACACACACACACACACACACACACACACACACACACACACACACACACACACACAGCTCTACAGGAACAGCAGAGAGTGTAAATCGACTGAAGACTCGAAGCTGTGAGGAAATGACAGATGCTGTTCCTCCGCAATATGGCGGCGCCGTTGACTTATGCTCCAGCGGCTAATAGGGCGTCTGTAGGGGTTTCTCAAAACCAAGAATGCAAAGAATGGACTTGTGTTCTTGGGGAGAACGCTCTTGCTAGTTGTTCTTGGGGAGAGCGCTCTTGCTAGTGTTCTTGGGGAGAACGCTCTTGCCAGTTGTTCTTGGGGAGAACGCTCTTGCTAGTTGTTCTTGGGGAGAACGCTCTTGCCAGTTGTTCTTGGGGAGAACGCTCTTGCCAGTTGTTCTTGGGGAGAACGCTCTTGCCAGTTGTTCTTGGGGAGAACGCTCTTGCCAGTTGTTCTTGGGGAGAACGCTCTTGCTAGTTGTTCTTGGGGAGAACGCTCTTGCTAGTGTTCTTGGGGAGAACGCTCTAACCAGTTGTTCTTGGGGAGGACGCTCTTGCTAGTGTTCTTGGGGAGAACGCTCTTGCCAGTTGTTCTTGGGGAGAACGCTCTTGCTAGTGTTCTTGGGGAGAACGCTCTAACCAGTTGTTCTTGGGGAGAACGCTCTTGCTCGTTGTTCTTGGGGAGAACGCTCTTCCCAGTTGTTCTTGGGGAGAACGCTCTTGCTAGTGTTCTTGGGGAGAACGCTCTTGCTAGTGTTCTTGGGGAGAACGCTCTTGCTAGTGTTCTTGGGGAGAACGCTCTTGCTAGTGTTCTTGGAGAGAACGCTCTAGCCAGTTGTTCTTAGGGAGAACGCTCTTGCTAGTGTTCTTGGGGAGAACGCTCTAGCCAGTTGTTCTTGGGGAGAACGCTCTTGCTAGTGTTCTTGGGGGGAACGCTCTTGCCAGTTGTTCTTGGGGAGAACGCTCTTGCTAGTGTTCTTGGGGAGAACGCTCTTGCCAGTTGTTCTTGGGGAGAACGCTCTTGCTAGTGTTCTTGGGGAGGACGCTCTTGCTAGTGTTCTTGGGGAGAACGCTCTTGCTAGTGTTCTTGGGGAGAACGCTCTTGCTAGTGTTCTTGGGGAGGACGCTCTTGCCAGTTGTTCTTGGGGAGAACGATTTTGCTAGTGTTCTTGGGGAGAACGCTCTTGCTAGTGTTCTTGGGGAGAACGCTCTAGCCAGTTGTTCTTGGGGAGAACGCTCTTGCTAGTGTTCTTGGGGAGAACGCTCTTGCCAGTTGTTCTTGGGGAGAACGCTCTTGCTAGTGTTCTTGGGGAGAACGCTCTTGCTAGTGTTCTTGGGGAGAACGCTCTTGCTAGTGTTCTTGGGGAGGACGCTCTTGCTAGTGTTCTTGGGGAGGACGCTCTTGCTAGTGTTCTTGGGGAGAACGCTCTTGCTAGTGTTCTTGGGGAGAACGCTCTTGCTAGTGTTCTTGGGGAGAACGCTCTTGCTAGTGTTCTTGGGGAGAACGCTCTTGCTAGTGTTCTTGGGAAGAACGCTCTTGCTAGTTGTTCTTGGGGAGAACGCTCTTGCTAGTTGTTCTTGGGGAGAACGCTCTTGCTAGTTGTTCTTGGAGAGAACGCTCAATGTGCAACGCGCCACTGACTCTAGACTAGTTTTTTCTGGTCAGTGGCGCAATTGTTTTCTGGAACTGCAGAATAGCACCAGGGATTGTTTGCGCTGAACCGCCCAGCGAGCGCGAGCTCATCCCCTAGTGTGCGCGCACGTCTGTGGGGGGAAAGCCCCTGTGCGCGGGTGCAAAACACGAATGAGACGCGTCGCTGTACAGAGGCAATTGCGCTGGGTGCAGGATAGGGCCCTAGATGTAAACACATTGTTGCACTATTTTAGTGAGTCTCTGCTCATCAAGGCTGTATTTATTTAATCAAAAATACAGTAAAAATAGTAAAATATTATTCCAATGTAAATCAGCTCTTTTCTATGTGAATATCTAGTAAAGTGTAATCTATGTGTTATCTGTGATCAAAGCTGTATTTCAGCATCATTACTCCAGTCTTCAGTGTCACATGATCCTTCAGAAATCACTGTGTGAATTTACTGATTTAGCCAATATTACTGAGAGGGGTCAGAGGTCAGAAACGGCCCCAGTGAAGGTCAGGCTGAAGAAGTGTGTTTTCGTTCATCTCATACCTAGATCACGCTTCAGTTCGGCCCGAGAGGATTTGCCGTAAATCCGCCGCCTGGAGTGTGTGTGAGATTGAAGTGTGTGTGGTGTATTTCTCATTTCATGACACGAGGGGAGGGAGCTAATAACACACGCAAACACTGACGTCAGTGGTGTGATACTGCATGGCAGGGCTGAAAGATGTGTGTGTGTGTGTGTGTGTGTGTGTGTGTGTGTGTGTCTCACAGGCTGATGGAGTTTTTGTCTCCAAGGTCGAGCCTGCTAACTCACCGCTGGAACCCTAGAGACACGAACAGCTGATATGAGCGATGAACACACACAAACACAGAGTTTATTAATTATTATTTTGGATTATTAAAATGTATTAAACCATTAAAATGGATTCCAGAAAAATGAAAATGTAAAACATGGAATTTTATAAATAATAATTGTTCAATTAAGACTATTAATAGGGCCCAAAGAATTTCATTTTCATAAACTTCTAATAAATTGTTGTTAACTGTAAAAGTGTCACGATTTCACATGCTTTTTGACACTCCTGTTTAATTTAGCCATTAAAATGAAAAACTAAAACTGATTTCATAATCATAATCATAATGATGCAGGAGCGAGGAGATTCCCGATCACACAGAACTCACAGAAGCTTCAGAGAAAACACATTACACACGCGTGACACACAGCTAGCATTAGCATTAGCATCCGCTGTCAGGAAAGCAGTGGCGGGGTCAGAGGTCAGAGCCCACAAAGCCCTCGCACTTTTTAGCACCTCGAGGTGAAAGTGTTCGGGATATAAACAGAAGAAAGGGTTTATCAGACATCCGTCACGGAAATGCTAATTTCTCTGTCCTGAATAGACGCTAATTGTGGTGGAAGCATCAGCTGAGATGGAGACACACTTATTTTTAGGGCGCTAGCAGAAGTTTGCTCTCGTAGCGTGTGTGTGTGAGAGAGAGAGAGAGAGAGAGTGAGTGTGTGTGTGTGTGAGAGAGAGAGAGAGAGAGAGTGAGTGTGTGTGTGTGTGTGTGTGTGTGAAGAGGAAAGTCACACGATCAACACTCTTGGAGTCACTAAACACTTTAACGCGAGCATCAGTCTGACTGCAGGTACGATTACTCGACAGTGGCATCTGGATCTTACTATAGATTTCCATTAATTTCTGCCTTAGGGATTTTAAAGTCCCCCTGTGGTGTAAATCCAGCTTTTAATGTTGTTTATGTGTATGTGGTGTTTTTAATATGCTTTAAGACACACATGTGTAAGTTTTTCTGCTTAAAACTGCAATGAACCAAAGACAGTCTCAAAAACACGGTGTGAAATCGCTGGTGTTTCTGACGTCACAAACGACCTTGTAACCAATCAGATCAACGTGTGATCGTCAACCAGTGGATCTCTGAGTGAGTGGAGGCGGGGCTCATTTGCATATTCATAGAGCCGCGCAATCTGAATGAGGCAAGGGTGTCGAATTACATTCAAGGTATTTCAAGGCATGACGACATTTTTTTAAGGAAAACGTTTAAATATGTCATTTTGGTGATTAAAGATGAGTTTTAAGGGATAATTATTGATATTATTGACTACAGTGGGACTTTAAAACTTTAAGCTAACCAGATGTGAATCATAACATCGCAAACTGAAAAATGAAGCTAAAAAGAACTATCCCATGAAGCATTGTGAATTTAATTTTAAATGTTGAAATGCCATTTTATTGAAAAATATACATTTATATACTCAAATATTTGAGTATTTTGAGAGCATAGTGAGACCAACTTGATGAGTGGGCGGAGCTAACGAGAGGGTGGAGTTTTGCTTGACACGACTCTCTGATTGGTGGGATTTTCAGCACAGCATCATGGGTAATGTAGTTTCACTGTTAAACATGGTTATTTAAAAAAATAAGCTGTAATAATGCAGACTGACGGCTTCAACAGAAGCAAACACTATCGATTAACGACCTCGCAGCTCACAGTAGGTCGGATTTTAAAGCTTTATAAGTTATGAAGTTTTAAACGCCGACTCTAAATCCACCGTATAACGAGACAGATATTGTAGTTCGTAAACACCAACGCAGACAGAGTTTCAGCTGAGATGTGTT
>CM060633.1:38553408-38560908 GCA_030578275.1 Meda fulgida
AAAGTCACTTTATTAACCAATGTCTTTGCTGTTGACCTTCAATGATCTAATACTTTCTAATAAACCATATTAGTAATCAACCATAACAACAAACAAAAATGACTCTAGATTCAATTTAGAAATAAGTGTTGAACTTTCTTCTCCTGTATTATATTGTTCTTTAATCCAGAATAACAGCAGAAGCTGAAAGGTTTGAGCAGCGCCCTCTACTGTACTCTACTCTACAATACTCTACTCTAATGTACTCTACTGTACAATACTGTACTCTACCTTACAATACTCTACTGTACAATACTCTACTGTACAATACTCTACTGTACAATACTCTACTGTACAATACTCTACTGTACAATACTCTACTGTACTCTACTGAACAATACTCTACTGTACAATACTCTACTGTACAATACTCTACTGTACAATACTCTACTGTACTCTACTCTAATGTACTCTACTGTACTCTACAATACTCTACTGTACTCTACTGTACAATACTGTACTCCACCTCTACCATGCAATACTCTACTCTAATGTACTCTACTGTACAATACTCTACTTTAATGTACTCTACTGTACAATACTGTACTCCACCTCTACCATGCTCTACTGTACAATACTATATAATACTGCACTCTACTGTACGATACTCTAATGTACTCTACTGTACAATACTGTACTCTACTTTACAATAGGCTACTCTACTGTACTCCACCTCTACTATACTCCAATGTACAATACTGTACTCTAATGTACAATACTCTACTGTACAATACTGCACTCTACTGTATGATACTCTAACTCTACTGTACAATACTCTACCTCTACTGTACTCTACAATACTCTACTCTACAATACTCTACTCTAAAGTACTCTACTGTACAATACTGTACTCCACCTCTACTATACTCTACTGTACAATACTATATAATACTGCACTCTACTGTATGATACTCTAATGTACTCTTCTGTACAATACTGTACTCCACATCTACTATACTCTATTGTACAATGCTGTACTCTACTGTAAAATACTCTACTCCACCTCTACTATACTCTACAATACTGCACTCTAATGTATAATACTGTACTCTACTGTACGGTTCTCTAACCCTACTGTACAATACTCTACCTCTACTGTACTCTACTGTATAATACTCTACCTCTACTGTACAATACTCTACCTCTACTGTACTCAACTGTATAATACTCTACTGTATAATACTATACCTCCACTGTATAATACTCTACCTCTACTGTACAATACTCTACCTATACTGTACTCTTTTGCACTATACTGTAATCTACTCTACTGTACTGGAGTACATATGCATTTCCTTCAGCCTGAGGCTTATTCACTGTACTTTTGGTGTGAAAGGGCCTTAACATTAACATTTTTTTTTTTAAACAAGCAAGCCCAGCCCAGGTAAGAAAAAGTAACTGTAATGCATTACTTTTCATAAAAAGTAACTAAGTAACAAAATTTGGGGGGGGGAGTAACGCAATATTGTATTGCATTACTTTTAAAAGCAACTTTCCCCAGCCCTGGTTACATTGGTCCACCCTGGTTAAGATATGAATGGATGGATAAAAGTCTCCAAATCACGAAAACTCCGATCATTTTTGAGCTTGCGAAGTCCAGTGAGCTCCAGAAAACTGTCTCTAAATACAGAGTTGATTTGTTTGTCAAATTTTAACTCGGGATCAAGGGTAACTCCCAGATTTTTTACTTTATAACGAATGTTATCTTGAAGGAAACCAAGGTTAATGACTTAAATTATTTAAAAGCTGTGACAGCCAAACAACATAACTTCAGACTTTTAGTCTGATTTCAAAATTGTTGTCCATCCAAGTCTTAATGTCCTCTAAACAAGCTAGCGAAGAGGACACGGAATCAGTATCTGATTTTAGAGGAAAATAAAGCCGAGTATCATCGGCATAAATGTGATAAGAAACTTTATGGGTCTCAGATAAGACGCAGAGGGAGTAAATAGAGGGGAAATAAGGTTGGGCCGAGAATAGAGCCCTGGGGAACCCCACAGCAGACGGAACTGAGCTTGAGGAAAATTCTCCAATTTACACAGAAAAAGTCCTATTTGTGAGATATGATGAAAACCAATCTAAGACACACACACACACCGCCATCTGCTGGACACACACGGAACCGCATGCAGCAAAACAAATTCTCATGAAAACAATCATATAATAACAAAAAATCTTTCCCACACAAACACATATATTGAATAAATCCCTCAACAAACGGAGGCTGTGATTGGATAACTGGAGTAACCAGTGGACCAATGGCGTCGCAGCGTCTCTAGTGTTGGTTTGGTGTTTCTGAAACGCCAGAGTGGAAGTGTGTGATCAGAGTGATTGTGTGTAATTCCCTCCAGAAGACACATTAAAACAAATTATACTTTATTACAGATATGTATCACCAGGAAGTGATGGTTTGGTTCTCTTGAACACATGGGATGGAAACGCTGCTTTATTCACAGGGGTTTGTGATATTCCAATTTTGTGCATCAGTTATATTCACAGAGAAACAGCCAATGAAACTCTTACGATTCTGGGGTACGGCACGCGCCCGAACGAGTAAATCTCCCACAGGAGAATGCCGAAACTCCACACGTCAGATTTGGTAGAAA
Organism: Meda fulgida; assembly: GCA_030578275.1. Lineage (NCBI taxonomy): Eukaryota > Metazoa > Chordata > Actinopteri > Cypriniformes > Leuciscidae > Meda > Meda fulgida. The sequence goes on from CM060633.1 coordinate 38,556,054, forward strand.
ACCTCTGCAGAGAAAAGAGAAAATCTGTTATTACACAAACCCAAACTCTTGAGGCTAATACATTCTTTTTCGTGATTCGCTTTGGGGTAAAAAGAAATTAAAATATTCAAAATACATGAGAATTAATACACGCTTTAGATGGAAAGTATGATCATGGATCTTCCCTCTTCAGGAATGGAAAGATCAACAGATCTAAATCCAGCAGGAATGTCAGTTTCAAGACAAACCGGGAGTTTTTAATCTTTAAACATTTTTCAGGAAATCTTCAATGATTCCTGATGAATTACTGTGACCTAAACCATGATGTTTACAGTTGTTTACACTCTCTCACTCACTCACACTCTCTCTCTCTCTCTCTCTCTCTCTCTCTCTCTCTCACGTCTGGTTTACTATCTTTGTGGGGACTCTTCATAGGCTTAATTGTTTTTATACTGTACAATCTGTATATTCTATCTCCTTACACTAACCCTATCCCTAAACCTACCCATCACACACACACACACACACACACACACACACACACACACACACACACTAACCCTGCCCATCACAGGAAACTTTCTGCATTTTTACATTTAAAAAAATATTAATTTTGTATGATTTATAAGCTTGTTTACCCTCTATTTAGGTGCCCACTGTGACAAGTCCCCATGAGTCTGTGTGCATTCAGGTTGAAGTCCCCACCGGGATAGAAGAACACACACTCTCACACACACACACACACACACACACACACACACACACACACACCTTGTCGCGCAGGGCCTCGGGCGAGGTCCACTTGACGGGGAGTTTTGCCGTGTCCTGAGTGGACGAGGCCTCTTTGGTCAGACCGAAGTCGCTGACTTTAGCGATGTTGTCGTCGGACACCAGGACGTTGCGAGCCGCCAGATCTCGGTGCACGAAGTTATTGGCCTCCAGATACTCCATGGCTTCACACACGTTACTGAAACACACACATACACACACTCCTGAAGATCCCAGTGGACAGACAGCCGCTCACCGCGCGTCTTTAAGTGAGGGATAATGTACATCCATCCGGTTGTTATATCTGAATAAACCCGACAGGGTGATGAGGAACACGCACACACGCACACACACACACCTGAAGGGGTTTATTCTGAGAGAAGAACCGGCTGGATGTTCATTATCCCGCTTATTACACAGATATTTGCCACATCAGTAAATAATTACACACGAAATATTGCTTTACGTTACACAGAAACATCAAAAGAAAACAGGCGCTTTAATAATGAGAGATTTACTCACAGTGAGAACTTGAGCAAACACTCGCCGCCCAGAACCGATCGCCCCCGAGAGCGCAGGTAATCCACCAGACTGCCCTGTTACGCACGCACACACACACGCGCGCACACACACCCCCACACACGCACGCACCCACACACCCACACACACACACACCCACGCACGCACCCACACATACACGCACCCACACACGCACACCCACACACACACACACACACACACACGCGCACACACACACCCCCACACACGCACGCACCCACACACGCACACACACGCACACACGCACCCACGCACACATACACGCACCCACACACACACAAGCACACACACACACACACGCGCGCACACGCACGCACCCACACACACACACACGCACACACGCACACACACACACGATCTGATGAACTGGTCAAGTGTTATTGTACAAACGTCCTTCAGCTCGAGCTTCACGTGTCTTTAAATCTGCCCTGATATTATCAAGTAAACGCAAGAATAACTTTGATATTGTTATTAATATTTCAACTGGACCGAAGCAGTTTACTTGATTATCCAGACATCATTTATTAAAAAATATCAAATATCATCAGGCTTTTGAGGAAGGTTTATTTGTTCATCTGTCAATCATTGTATTGCATTGCATTATAAAACTACAGAGCTTTGATCATAAAACTAATTATTTAAATATCATCTTATTAAGACATTATTGGCAGATATTGATGTTTATATGCATTTTATGCAGTATCTGCTGTACTGTTATAAAGATCTCACTGATTTACAGAACAAGCATCAGAATTTCACCACTTTTTGTCCATATAAATATCAGCATCTGAACTATATTGCATATTTTTGTTCAGTTTGAGTAGATTTTTCCTTCATATTCTCACTATATGAGCCATATAAAAGCCTGATGCATCAAATATGATACTCAAACCCATATCCAAACTTATATTGTCTAAAAAATGGTATTTGACTATTATTTCATGTCACAGTATTAAAAATACAATTGGTTTATACATTTATATGGCATTGCATTATGCTTTCATAAACTAAGCATTTAAATATTATATTACTAAGACATTATTGGCAGATATTGATATTTATAATTTTATGCAAGTATCTGCAGTACTGTTGTAAAGATATAATTGATTTACATTATAAGCATCAGAATTTCATTTAAATATCAGCAAATTGCATATTTTTGCTCAGTTTTTTTTTAACTTTTATTGCACATGATGATTGAAGAGAGAAGCGTCGCTGACCTTCGCCATGTATTCAGTTACGATGAACAAACTGCCTCTTTCCTCCACGATCACACCCAATAACTGCACCAGGTTAGTGTGTCTCAGCTGCCTGCAACACACGCATACACACACACGCATACACACACACACACACGCACGCACACGCACGCACACGCACACGCATACACACACACGCATACACACACACACACACGCACGCACACGCACGCACACGCACACGCATACACACACACGCATACACACACACACGCACACGCACACGCACACACACACGCATACACACACACGCATACACACACACGCATACACACACACACGCACACGCACAGTCACCATGAAATCAAAATTGACAGCTCTTGCTTTAATTGCAGAGTTTATTATAAATGATTTATGGGTGCACATCATTATTGTGTTAATACTGTTGAATGAGAATATTGGTGTGTTCGAACCGAACGCGAATTTAATTATTTGTGTGAGTAGATTACATACAAAGTCAATGCAAAGACGCGAAATGGGTTCAAAACGTTCAAGCGTGTAACTAGACGCTCTATTCGCGATCGGTGTGAACACACCATAAGTTCCTCTTGCAGCATCTCTTCTCTGATGACGAGGGCGGGGCTATAACCTGTCACTCACATGAGATCAGCCAATAGCAAACCACAACCATCCAATCAACTCCCCACAGACACTATCAAGCCCCGCCCACATGTGCTCTTGTATGTATATTTCCCTCTATATACGACAATATATCTTTCATATAGTGATTTTTCACACACACACACACACACACACACACACACACGGATGGTCTACTATATCCGGTTAGACCCACTGCGCAATTAGAACTACAAACACGAATAACAAGTGTTGAAAACTACAAACATGGCGAGCTGCAACACTGGCAGGAGGGTTATAATGTGAGACGGTGTTTATGAGGGAAGGTTTGCTCACGTCATGACCGAGGCTTCGGCGAGGAACGCCTGAGCTGTGGCGTCGTGTTTGATGCACTTCACCGCGACCTTCGACCCTCGGTAATCTCCCAGCATCACATCTGAACACACACACACAGCTCGTATCACACACATGCATCATCACACAAGCTGGGTTCACACACACACACACACACACACAGCTCGTATCACACACATGCATCATCACACAAGCTGCGTTCACACACACACACACACAGCTCGTATCACACACATGCATCATCACACACGCTGCATTCACACACACACACACACACACACACACACACACACACACAGCTCGTATCACACACATGCATCATCACACACGCTGCGTTCACACACACACACACACACACACACACACACACACACACACACACACACACAGCTCGTATCACACACATGCATCACACGCTGCGTTCACACACACAAATCAGCTCGTGTCACTCACAAGCATCATCACACACGCTGCGTTCACACACACACAATCAGCTCGTGTCACTCACAAGCATCATCACACACACTGCGTTCACACACACACACACACACAAATCAGCTCGTGTCACACACAAGCATCATCACACACGCTGCGTTCACACACACACACACACACACAGCTCATATCACACACATGCATCATCACAGACGCTGCGTTCACACACACACACACAAATCAGCTCGTGTTACACACATGCATCTTCACAGACGCTGTGTTCACACACACACACACACACACACACAAATCAGCTCGTGTTACACACATGCATCTTCACAGACGCTGTGTTCACACACACACACACACACAAATCAGCTCGTGTCACACACATGCATCATCACAGACACTGCGTTCACACACACACACACACACATACAATCAGCTCGTGTCACACACATGCATCACAGACGCTGCGTACACACACACACACACACACACCTCCGAACTCCCCTTTCCCGATCGGCTGGATGAGTTTCAGATCTCTCCGGTTCAGAGCCCATCCGCCTGTGGAGAACACACACTGTGATGCGTGACCATTCAAGTCAGTAAAAATTTACATTACAGTAAAAATCGGTTAAAATTTACATTGTCCGTATCAGGACTCATTCAATTCATGAAGTTACAAAAGATTCTATTTTAAATAAAAGCTGTTCTTTTGATCTTTCTATTCATCAAATATTCGTGAGAAATATTTTGTGATTTATACTGAACTTTTAAGCAAATAAATTCAGCTTTGATCAGAGCAATGACACTTGACTATATTCACACAGACTCACTCCTGGAGAACTCGTCCTGCGCCGCCACCGTCCCCTCCATCAGCTTAGGTTTGATGAGGCGTGTGCAAAGACCATCAGCATCTT
>CM060633.1:38580908-38590908 GCA_030578275.1 Meda fulgida
CGTCTCCGCACTCGTCCTCTTCCTCGTCCTTGTCTCCGCACTCGTCCTCTTCCTCATTTTCGTCCTCTTCCTCATCCTCTTCGTCTCCGCACTCGTCCTCTTCCTCGTCCTCTTCCTCGTCCTCTTCCTCGTCCTCTTCCTCTTCCTCGTCCTCGTCTTCGTCCGCTTCCTCGTCTCCGCACTCTTCCTCTTCCTCTTCCTCGTCCTCGTCTCCGCACTCGTCCTCTTCCTCTTCCCACTCCTCTCTCTCTCCGTCCTCCTCTGACTCTCATTGCCTGAGGCCTGTTTGTAGTGCTGAGGCTCAGGTGTTCTGTTTTCAGGTGCAAGTGTATTCAGGTGTGTGTGTAAGTGCCTACAATTGCCAGATGAGTTTTGCATTTTGAAGAGAGTGTTTTCCCAGTGATAACAGGTGATTTCGTTTTTTAACAAAGTGTCTAATGTAAGAAAACGTGTGTAGTGTTTCGCAATAAGTGTGTTACAGAATTGCAAAAAAAAGTGCAAAGTTGACACTGTGTTTAAGGTGTGCTACAAGAGGTTTAGGTATTGAGGCTTTGGTCTAAGCATTTGGTTTTAGTGTGTAAGCAATGGGCGATTAAACTGTTTAAACTGGTTTAATCTCTGAACCATTAACTGAACTTCAGTCAGAGGGGTCGTTACATAAGTGTGTCTTTCTGTGAGTGTGTGTTTCTGTGAGTGCGTGTTTCTGTGAGTGTGTCTTTCTGTGAGTGTGTCTTTCTGTGAGTGTGTCTTTCTGTGAGTGTGTGTTTCAGTGAGTGTGTGTTTCTGTGAGTGTGTTTCTGTGAGTGTGTCTTTCTGTGAGTGTGTGTTTCAGTGAGTGCGTGTTTCTGTGAGTTTGTCTTTCTGTGAGTGTGTGTTTCTGTGAGTTTGTCTTTCTGTGAGTGTGTATTTCAGTGAGTGTGTGTTTCTGTGAGTGTGTGTTTCAGTGAGTGTGTGTTTCTGTGAGTGTGTGTTTCAGTGAGTGTGTGTTTCTGTGAGTGCGTGTTTCTGTGAGTGTGTGTTTCTGTGGTTGTGTGGTTGTGTGTTTCTGTGAGTGTGTGTTTCTGTGAGTGCGTGTTTCAGTGAGTTTGTCTTTCTGTGAGTGTGTGTTTCTGTGAGTTTGTCTTTCTGTGAGTGTGTGTTTCAGTGAGTGTGTGTTTCTGTGAGTGTGTGTTTCAGTGAGTGTGTGTTTCTGTGAGTGTGTGTTTCAGTGAGTGTGTGTTTCTGTGAGTGCGTGTTTCTGTGAGTGTGTGTTTCTGTGGTTGTGTGGTTGTGTGTTTCTGTGAGTGTGTGTTTCTGTGAGTGCGTGTTTCAGTGAGTGCGTGTTTCAGTGAGTGCGTGTTTGCGTGTGTTTCTGTGAGTGTGTGTTTCTGTGAGTGTGTTTCTGTGAGTGTGTGTTTCTGTGAGTGTGTGTTTCAGTGAGTGTGTGTTTCTGTGAGTGTGTGTTTCAGTGAGTGTGTGTTTCTGTGAGTGCGTGTTTCTGTGAGTGTGTGTTTCTGTGAGTGTGTGGTTGTGTTTCTGTGAGTGTGTGTTTCTGTGAGTGCGTGTTTCAGTGAGTGCGTGTTTGCGTGTTTCTGTGAGTGTGTGTTTCTGTGAGTGTGTGTTTCTGTGACTGTTTGTTTGTGTGTGTTTTTGTGAGTGTGTTTCTGTGAGTGTGTGTTTCTGTGAGTGCGTGTTTCAGTGAGTGCGTTTGTGTGTGTTTCTGTGAGTGTGTATTTCTGTGAGTGTGTGTTTGTGTGTGTGTGTTTCTTTGAGTGTGTGTTTCTGTGAGTGCGTGTTTCTGTGAGTGTGTGTTTCTTTGAGTGTGTGTTTCAGTGAGTGCGTGTTTCTGTGAGTGTGTGTTTCTGTGAGTGTATGTTTCTGTGAGTGTGTGTTTCTGTGAGTGCGTGTTTCTGTGAGTGTGTGTTTGCGTGTGTTTCTGTGAGTGTGTGTTTCTGTGAGTGTGTTTCTGTGAGTGTGTGTTTCTTTGAGTGTGTGTTTCTGTGAGTGTGTGTTTCTGTGAGTGCGTGTTTCAGTGAGTGCGTGTTTGCGTGTGTTTCTGTGAGTGTGTGTTTCTGTGAGTGTGTTTCTGTGAGTGTGTCTTTCTGTGAGTGTGTGTTTCAGTGAGTGTGTGTTTCTGTGAGTGTGTGTTTCAGTGAGTGTGTGTTTCTGTGAGTGCGTGTTTCTGTGAGTGTGTGTTTCTGTGAGTGTGTGGTTGTGTGTTTCTGTGAGTGTGTGTTTCTGTGAGTGCGTGTTTCAGTGAGTGCGTGTTTGCGTGTTTCTGTGAGTGTGTGTTTCTGTGAGTGTGTGTTTCTGTGACTGTTTGTTTGTGTGTGTTTTTGTGAGTGTGTTTCTGTGAGTGTGTGTTTCTGTGAGTGCGTGTTTCAGTGAGTGCGTTTGTGTGTGTTTCTGTGAGTGTGTATTTCTGTGAGTGTGTGTTTGTGTGTGTGTGTTTCTTTGAGTGTGTGTTTCTGTGAGTGCGTGTTTCTGTGAGTGTGTGTTTCTTTGAGTGTGTGTTTCTGTGAGTGCGTGTTTCTGTGAGTGTGTGTTTCTGTGAGTGTGTGTTTCTGTGAGTGTGTATTTCTGTGAGTGTGTGTTTGTGTGTGTGTGTTTCTTTGAGTGTGTGTTTCTGTGAGTGCGTGTTTCTGTGAGTGTGTGTTTCTTTGAGTGTGTGTTTCTGTGAGTGCGTGTTTCTGTGAGTGTGTGTTTCTGTGAGTGTATGTTTCTGTGAGTGTGTGTTTCTGTGAGTGTGTGTTTCTGTGAGTGTGTTTCTGTGAGTGTGTGTTCCTTTGAGTGTGTGTTTCTGTGAGTGTGTGTTTCTGTGAGTGCGTGTTTCAGTGAGTGCGTGTTTGCGTGTGTTTCTGTGAGTGTGTGTTTCTGTGAGTGTGTTTCTGTGAGTGTGTCTTTCTGTGAGTGTGTGTTTCAGTGAGTGTGTGTTTCTGTGAGTGTGTGTTTCAGTGAGTGTGTGTTTCTGTGAGTGCGTGTTTCTGTGAGTGTGTGTTTCTGTGAGTGTGTGGTTGTGTGTTTCTGTGAGTGTGTGTTTCTGTGAGTGCGTGTTTCAGTGAGTGCGTGTTTGCGTGTTTCTGTGAGTGTGTGTTTCTGTGAGTGTGTGTTTCTGTGACTGTTTGTTTGTGTGTGTTTTTGTGAGTGTGTTTCTGTGAGTGTGTGTTTCTGTGAGTGCGTGTTTCAGTGAGTGCGTTTGTGTGTGTTTCTGTGAGTGTGTATTTCTGTGAGTGTGTGTTTGTGTGTGTGTGTTTCTTTGAGTGTGTGTTTCTGTGAGTGCGTGTTTCTGTGAGTGTGTGTTTCTTTGAGTGTGTGTCTCTGTGAGTGCGTGTTTCTGTGAGTGTGTGTTTCTGTGAGTGTATGTTTCTGTGAGTGTGTGTTTCTGTGAGTGTGTGTTTCTTTGAGTGTGTGTTTCTGTGAGTGTGTTTCTGTGAGTGTGTGTTTGTTTGAGTGTGTGTTTCTGTGAGTGCGTGTTTCTGTGAGTGTGTGTTTCTGTGAGTGTGTGTTTCTGTGAGTGTGTGTTTCTGTGTGTTTCTGTGAGTGCGTGTTTCTGTGAGTGTGTGTTTCTGTGTGTTTCTGTGAGTGTGTTTGTGTGTGTCTCTGTGAGTGTGTGTTTCAGTGAGTGTGTGTTTCTGTGAGTGTGTGTGTTTGTGTGTGTTTCTGTGAGTGTGTGTTTCTGTGAGTGTGTGTTTCTGTGAGTGTGTGTTTCTGTGAGTGTGTTTCTGTGAGTGTGTGTTTCTGTGAGTGTGAGTTTCTGTGAGTGTGAGTTTCTGTGAGTGTGTGTTTCTGTGAGTGTGTGTTTCTGTGAGTGTGTGTTTCTGTGAATGTGTGTTTCCGTGAGTGTGTGTTTCTGTGAGTGTGTGTTTCTGTGTGTTTCTGTGAGTGTGTTTTTCTGTGAGTGTGTTTCTGTGAGTGTGTTTCTGTGAGTGTGTGTTTCTGTGAGTGTGTGTTTCTGTGAGTGTGTGTTTCTTTGAGTAAGTGTTTCTGTAAGTGTGTTTCTGTGAGTGTGTGTTTCTGTGAATCTGTGTTTCTGTGAGTGTGTGTTTCTGTGAGTGTGTTTCTGTGAGTGTGTGTTTCTGTGAGCGTGTGTTTCTGTGAGTGTGTGTTTCTGTGAATGTGTGTTTTTGTGTGTTTCTGTGAGTGTGTTTCTGTGAGTGTGTGTTTCTGTGAATGTGTGTTTCTGTGAGTGCGTTTCTGTGAGTGTGTGTTTCTGTGAGTGTGTTTCTGTGAGTGTGTGTTTCTGTGAGTGTGTGTTTCTGTGAGTGTGTGTTTCTGTGTGTTTCTGTGAGCGTGTTTTTCTGTGAGTGTGTTTCTGTGAGTGTGTTTCTGTGAGTGTGTGTTTCTGTGAGTGTGTGTTTCTGTGAGTGTGTGTTTCTTTGAGTAAGTGTTTCTGTGAGTGTGTGTTTCTGTGTGTGTGTGTTTCTGTGAATGTGTGTTTCTGTGAGTGTGTGTTTCTGTGAGTGCGTTTCTGTGAGTGTTTCTGTGTGTGTGTGTTTCTGTGAGTGTGTGTGTTTCTGTGAGTGTGTTTCTGTGACTGTGTGTTTCTGTGAGTGTGTGTGTTTCTGTGAGTGTGTGTTTCTGTGAGTGTGTTTTTGTGAGTGTGTGTTTCTGTGAGTGTGTTTCTGTGAGTGTTTCTGTGTGTGTGTGTTTCTGTGAGTGTGTGTGTTTCTGTAAGCTATGAGTGTGTGTTTCTGTGAGTGTGTTTTTGTGAGTGTGTGTTTCTGTGAGTGTGTTTCTGTGAGTGTTTCTGTTAGTGTGTTTTTGTGAGTGTGTGTTTCTGTGAGTGTGTTTGTGTGTGTTTGTGTCTGTTTCTTTGAGTGTGTGTTTGTGTGTGTTTCTGTGAGTGTGTGTGTGGCGAACAGGACGGCCGAGGGACGTGAGAGAACGGCGCGAGGCCGGTGGTGCGATTGCTAATGAGCAACACCTGTTAGGCACAGTGTGTTTCAGTGAGTGTGTGTTTCTATGCGTGTGTGTGAGTGCGTGTTTCTTTGAGTGTGTGTTTGTGTGTGTTTCTGTGAGTGTGTGTTTCAGTGAGTGTGTGTTTCTATAAGTGTGTGTGAGTGCGTGTTTCTTTGAGTGTGTGTTTCTGTGTGTTTCTGTGAGTGTGTGTTTGTGTGTGTTTCTATGAGTGTGTGTTTCTGTGAGTGTGTTTCTGTGAGTGTGTGTTTCTGTGAGTGTGTGTTTCTGTGAGTGTGTGTTTCTTTGAGTAAGTGTTTTTGTGAGTGTGTTTCTCTGAGTGCGTGTTTCAGTGAGTGCGTGTTTGTGTGTGTTTCTGTGTGTTTCTGTGAGTGTGTGTTAGTGTGTGTTTCTGTGAGTGTGTTTCTGTGAGTGTGTTTCTGTGAGTGTGTTTCTGTGTGTTTCTGTGAGTACGTTTCTGTGAGTGTGTTTCTGTGAGTGTGTGTTTCTGTGAGTGTGTTTCTGTGAGTACGTTTCTGTGAGTGTGTGTTTCTGTGTGTTTCTGTGAGTGTGTTTCTGTGAGTGTGTGTTTCTGTGAGTGTGTTTCTGTGAGTGTGTTTCTGTGTGAGTGTGTTTCTGTGAGTGTGTTTCTGTGAGTGTGTGTTTCTGTGAGTGTGTGTTTCTGTGAGTGTGTGTTTCTGTGAGTGTGTGTTTCTGTGAGTGTGTGTTTGTGTGTGTTTGTGTCTGTTTCTTTGAGTGTGTGTTTGTGTGTGTTTCTGTGAGTGTGTGTTTCAGTGAGTGTGTGTTTCTATGCGTGTGTGTGAGTGCGTGTTTCTTTGAGTGTGTGTTTGTGTGTGTTTCTGTGAGTGTGTGTTTCAGTGAGTGTGTGTTTCTATAAGTGTGTGTGAGTGCGTGTTTCTTTGAGTGTGTGTTTGTGTGTGTTTCTGTGAGTGTGTGTTTGTGTGTGTTTCTATGAGTGTGTGTTTCTGTGAGTGTGTTTCTGTGAGTGTGTGTTTCTGTGAGTGTGTGTTTCTGTGAGTGTGTGTTTCTTTGAGTAAGTGTTTTTGTGAGTGTGTTTCTCTGAGTGCGTGTTTCAGTGAGTGCGTGTTTGTGTGTGTTTCTGTGAGTGTGTGTTTCTGTGAGTGTGTGTTAGTGTGTGTTTCTGTGAGTGTGTTTCTGTGAGTGTGTTTCTGTGTGTTTCTGTGAGTGTGTGTTTCTGTGAGTGTGTTTCTGTGAGTACGTTTCTGTGAGTGTGTGTTTCTGTGTGTTTCTGTGAGTGTGTGTTTCTGTGAGTGTGTTTCTGTGAGTGTGTGTTTCTGTGAGTGTGTTTCTGTGAGTACGTTTCTGTGAGTGTGTGTTTCTGTGTGTTTCTGTGAGTGTGTGTTTCTGTGAGTGTGTTTCTGTGAGTGTGTTTCTGTGTGAGTGTGTTTCTGTGAGTGTGTTTCTGTGAGTGTGTGTTTCTGTGAGTGTGTTTCTGTGAGTGTGTTTCTGTGAGTGTGTTTCTGTGAGTGTGTGTTTCTGTGAGTGTGTTTCTGTGAGTGTGTTTCTGTGAGTGTGTTTCTGTGAGTGTGTGTTTCTGTGAGTGTGTTTCTGTGAGTGTGTTTCTGTGAGTGTGTGTTTCTGTGAGTGTGTTTCTGTGAGTGTGTTTCTGTGTGAGTGTGTTTCTGTGAGTGTGTTTCTGTGAGTGTGTGTTTCTGTGAGTGTGTTTCTGTGAGTGTGTTTCTGTGTGAGTGTGTTTCTGTGAGTGTGTTTCTGTGAGTGTGTGTTTCTGTGAGTGTGTTTCTGTGTGAGTGTGTTTCTGTGAGTGTGTTTCTGTGAGTGTGTGTTTCTGTGAGTGTGTTTCTGTGAGTGTGTTTCTGTGAGTACGTTTCTGTGAGTGTGTGTTTCTGTGAGTGTGTTTCTGTGAGTGTGTTTCTGTGTGAGTGTGTTTCTGTGAGTGTGTTTCTGTGAGTGTGTGTTTCTGTGAGTGTGTTTCTGTGAGTGTGTTTCTGTGTGAGTGTGTTTCTGTGAGTGTGTTTCTGTGAGTGTGTGTTTCTGTGAGTGTGTGTTTCTGTGAGTGTGTGTTTCTGTGAGTGTGTGTTTCTGTGAGTGTGTTTCTGTGTGAGTGTGTTTCTGTGAGTGTGTTTCTGTGAGTGTGTGTTTCTGTGAGTGTGTTTCTGTGAGTGTGTTTCTGTGTGAGTGTGTTTCTGTGAGTGTGTTTCTGTGAGTGTGTGTTTCTGTGAGTGTGTTTCTGTGAGTGTGTTTCTGTGAGTGTGTGTTTCTGTGAGTGTGTGTTTCTGTGAGTGTGTTTCTGTGTGAGTGTGTTTCTGTGAGTGTGTTTCTGTGAGTGTGTGTTTCTGTGAGTGTGTTTCTGTGAGTGTGTGTTTCTGTGAGTGTGTGTTTCTGTGAGTGTGTTTCTGTGAGTGTGTTTCTGTGTGAGTGTGTTTCTGTGAGTGTGTTTCTGTGAGTGTGTGTTTCTGTGAGTGTGTTTCTGTGTGAGTGTGTTTCTGTGAGTGTGTGTTTCTGTGAGTGTGTTTCTGTGAGTGTGTGTTTCTCTGAGTGTGTGTTTCTGTGAGTGTGTTTCTGTGAGTGTGTGTTTCTGTGAGTGTGTTTCTGTGAGTGTGTGTTTCTGTGAGTGTGTGTTTCTGTGAGTGTGTGTTTCTGTGAGTGTGTGTTTCTGTGAGTGTGTGTTTCTGTGAGTACGTTTCTGTGAGTGTGTGTTTCTGTGAGTGTGTTTCTGTGAGTGTGTTTCTGTGTGAGTGTGTTTCTGTGAGTGTGTTTCTGTGAGTGTGTTTCTGTGAGTGTGTTTCTGTGTGAGTGTGTTTCTGTGAGTGTGTTTCTGTGAGTGTGTGTTTCTGTGAGTGTGTTTCTGTGTGAGTGTGTTTCTGTGAGTGTGTGTTTCTGTGAGTGTGTTTCTGTGAGTGTGTTTCTGTGAGTACGTTTCTGTGAGTGTGTGTTTCTGTGAGTGTGTTTCTGTGAGTGTGTTTCTGTGTGAGTGTGTTTCTGTGAGTGTGTTTCTGTGAGTGTGTGTTTCTGTGAGTGTGTTTCTGTGAGTGTGTGTTTCTGTGAGTGTGTGTTTCTGTGAGTGTGTGTTTCTGTGAGTGTGTTTCTGTGAGTGTGTGTTTCTCTGAGTGTGTGTTTCTGTGAGTGTGTGTTTCTCTGAGTGTGTGTTTCTGTGAGTGTGTTTCTGTGAGTGTGTGTTTCTGTGAGTGTGTGTTTCTGTGAGTGTGTTTCTGTGAGTGTGTTTGGTCTTGAAGGCCTTCCTCTTACACATCAGCTGCTGGTAAATAACACACACTTCTACATTCAGCTATTAACCTTCATTTCTCTGCCATCACTAGATCTTCTTGTCGACGGATGACATCAGTCAGTTTGATTCACAAAATCATGTTTTCATCATTATTTGTAGTTTTAAAAGCAATAAGACACAAAACTACATTGAATATTAGCTCAAATAGCAGATCATGACGCCTGCAACGCCAAAATCATAGGTTCGATTCCCAGGGAAAGCATGAATTGAAAAAATCTTTAGATTGAATGCAGTGTAATTTGCTTTAGATAAAATCATCTGCAAGTGCATAAATGTACATGAAAATTAACTAAGCTGTTGAAACTGGAAGAACAAAAATAGTAACGATTGTCTGTGTGACAAAAAACAAACATCTGGAGGTGGAATAAATCCTGACAGCTGAAGGAACCGTAATGCGATTCAGATCTTTGACAAACTGCACAGCTACTTATAATCATTCATAATAAAATATTAAATTATTTAAAAAATCATGTATACATTTGTAGGATTTTTAATTGTTAGCCTACACACTACTGTTCAAATGTCTCTTCTGCTCACCAAGGCTGCATTTATTTGACCAAAAAATACAGTAAAAATGTGAAATATTATTTTAAAATATCTGTTTTCTATGTGAATATCTAGTAAAGTGTAATTTATTCCTGTGATCAAAGTTGAGTTTCAGCATCATTACTCCAGTCTTCAGTGTCACATGATCCTTCAGAACTCAGGATAATATGATGATCTGATGCTCAAGAAACATTTATGATTATTATCAGTGTTGAAAACACTTTGTATGTTTGTGGAAACTGTGATCCTTCATTTTTTAACGGATACTTTGATGAATAAATAGTTCAAAAGAACAGCATTTATTTGAAATGGAAATATTTATATATTATAAATGTCTTTACTGTCACTTTTAATCAGTTGAATGTGTTATTGATGATTAAAAGTATTATTAAATGACCTAAACGCAGGCTGGCTCGGTCACTGGCGGTGTGTGTCGGGTTTAAGGGTTAGTCCGGCGGCCATCTTGGGTGTGGCGCTCTCATGTTTCGGCTGTTTTCTGAGCACGTCTCTATCAGCACATCTCGACACGCCATGCTCTGGTGAGCGGGGAAACGGCACGCAGCTTTCTGGGGGTAATTTTCTCTGCTTGTTTATCTCTGGGATATTTTTAAAACAAAACAGCGTTCCAGTGTGGAGCCGGAAGCGGATGTGTGGTGGAAGACGGGTTCATCAACACCCGCTCTGATAACATCGCGTCATCGCGTCCCCAAACGCGACTGGAGGAGTGAGTCGACACGGGACTGTCCCGAAAGAGAGTCAGGCCTGAAAGCCTTCCTCTGGAGAAACTGAGGCACACACTGTAAAAACTGTAAAAACAGACATTTAAACACTAGTCAACAATACTGAGAATGTGTGATGTATGAACGATGGGCCTGTATGTTAACACCAAGTACAATCGTTATAACTCTCACGATAACTTTAAATAACAATAGATATTAAGAAAACTATAACGATATTAGCATCCACACCAGCTTACAATATCGTTCTGTTTATTATAAGCGCTGCATTTTGTCGTCTGTCGCTTTAAATGCTCGAGCGCTATTATATTCGGGTGGATTCTGATTGGCTGTCAATGATTTTATCGTTTATCAGTTGGACAACATTCTAAAACCATTACAGATATCGTTACAGTAATGCTGTGCACTTCCCAGTGATTATTAGAACTTTATGGTTATAGTTATCATCTGTGGTGAGAAGAGAACGGGCCCTTTACTGTCTTAAAAATAACAAGGCATGTGCAGAAAATTTATTGCAACATCAGAAGAAATAACAATTCTAAATATATTTTTT